>BPLR01020727.1:0-146367 GCA_021605095.1 Caerostris extrusa
GAAATGCCAGCCCTTCACACAAAATGCATTTTGTAATTATTTCTAAAAAATATAAAAAGTAATATTTTATTAAAAATAAAGAATAATATATGACCATAATATAAAAAAATGTATTGTGGAATTGTTTCAAAAATAATAAACTTAAATTTTTATTTGGTTATTGCAAATATGTTTTTTTTATTACTTTTTTTAAATAATTAATATATCTTTCGTGGTTCTAACTAAAACATATTTTGCTAATAACAATATTACATTTACCATACAGAGAAAAAAAATCAGTAAGTTTATAATATTTTGATTTAAATAAGATTATGTGATTCATTAATTATTTACTTTAAACAAAATAACTATACATAATGTTTACAATAATTTTAAATAATTGAAATTTTAAAATTTAAAAATTACTTTTAATTAAATGATTCAGATCTATAAAAGAATCAATATTTTAAATGTAATCTTTTATTTTAAAACCAAAACAAATTTAGCAATAGATAATGATGTAAACTATTATTTCTATATAATATTAACATTAAAAGCAAATTTGTTAAAGTATAAATACCATAGGGATGAAAACATAGAAATTTTGAAACATTGGCCTATTATTATTATTATTATGGCCTATTATTATTATTATTATAAGATTATTATTATTATTATTATGGTCTATTATTGTATGTGTTTGTATTTTTTTTTTCTTCACAATAAGTGGGATTGTAATATTTTGAAAGAAAAAAAATAACGCAAATGCAAAAAAAAAAAAAAAAAAAAAAAAAAATGTCAACTATGCAACTATTTACACTCATGTCCATAAATTCAAGGATAATTCAGAATCACACAGAAATTGAACTCCAAAAAAATAACAATTTCACCTGTAGAATTATCACACACATACATCTTGAAGAAGATTATGCAAATTACAGGAAAATGGAGGGATAGTACGTCACAATGACGAGAGTGTAAAGAGAGGGCTATATAAGGAATGGTGGCAAAGAAGTAAAATTGTTCACAAGCGCTTTAAAGCCTTTCAGTGGAATAACCACATAGTTATGGCACAAAGGAAGCATTTGGATGATTGTTTACGTGGTAGAATTATCGGACGACTGGAATGGACGTACCCAGCTGGAAGTATCCGAGGAACTTGAATCGCCCAGAGTGTCATCTCCAGGCTTTGGCAACGATTCCAAGATGATGGTAATGTGAGTAGATGTTACAGCACAGGTCGCCCCGAGTTACAACGCCGAATGAGGACCGGCATTTAGCAGTCACTGCCAAAAGAAACAGACGGAGCACAGCATCAGACCTGTCTCGTCAGCTCTCTTCAGCTACCGGTACGACAGTTTCCAAGGCAGGCCATGTACAGACGCTTAGGGCACATTGGTCTATATGCTCGTAGGCCTGTCAGATGTGTTCCACTTTACCGCAACTCACTGTCGCCTGCGATTAACCTGAGTAGAGATTAATGCATTGTGGACACCGCAACAGTGGTCTGGTGTGATGTTTTCCGACGAGTCCAGGTTTAGTTTGCAGTCTGATTCTCGCCGGACTTTCATATGGAGAGCGCCAGGTACCCGTTACCACCAAGAGAACACCATTGAACGACACCGTTACGATGGTGCAGGATGGCTCGTTTGGGAGGAATTATTCTGGTTCCAGAACTGACCTGCATGTTCAGAGTGTAACGATGACAGGCCACATCTATCGGGATGTCATTCTGGAACAACATGTACGTTTGTGTCGGGGCGCCATGGGTGCTGAATTCTGTTTATGGATGACAACGCCCGTCCTCACCGTGCGAACATTGTAGACGAATGCCTTCAACATGATATCACCCGTATGGATTGGCCAGCATACTCACCGGACTTGAAAATAGAGCATGTGGGATATGCTTGGCCGACGAATTGCAAAAAAAACCCCCTCCCACCTACAGGTCAACTGGAACTTCGGAGGGCATTGCTTGAGGAGTGGTGTAATATTCCCCCAAGATCAGATTGGTAATTTGATACTCTCAGCATGCCAGGCGTTGTAAGGCCTGTATTGCATCGTCCGGGAGACATAAACCCATATTAACCATAATAAAAACCATGTTATACTGTTTTTTGTAAATAGGTTCTTTTTTGAAATTTGCTCCAGGGAATAAAATTGCAATTTTTATTAATTATGTCAAACATATAGCATCTTTTTTTTTGCTCTTTACCTTTTGTTTAATAAATAGACTTTACAAATAAGTCAAATTTGTTTTGCTTCTGTCTCTTTCTTTTGCCTGAACTTCATTATCCTTAATTTATGGACATGAGTGTATTTTACGAAATTATAAAAGACAACATTAAAAAACATATATTATCATTAAAGCGTCAGTATTTTTTATTTCAAATATTTCTTTTAATAAAAGCAAAAATTATTAATCAAGACACTAAAACTATTTTTGGTCTCACTTTAATACAACTAATTATTGTTGAAATAATTATTCACCACGTATGTTTACTATAGCTGAATTAACTGATATCAGAACAAAAACTACTATAAATAAGGTTTAGCAGCATAATTATCTTTTAGAAAAAAATGCAGCCTATGTGAAGATGCTCAGAGAGTTGACAATTTGTTTTTGAACTGAAAGAAAATTAATTTTTACTTAACGGTTTATTCCTATTGAAGAGTCTTGTTGATATACATTTACTTTAATTTATTAGATTATAATATAAGGCACATAATTATGATATATTTATATACAGGAGCAATTATAGATCTACATATGAAGACAAGAAACATTATGATGGAATGAAAAAAAAGAGTTCACAGATATGACGACTTTTCGCTCATCTTGAATTAATCAGTCCATTAGAAACAATAACAAGATGTTGTGCTGTATTTGAAATTCATGTATTTGTTATAAACATTTACTTTATGTAGATTTTTGCATTAATTAGTCTAGATGAGCAGATGATTCCACTTATGTCCCAATGGTAAAGTGCGGAAAGAATGCGATTCGACTTTCGTTGGTGGTGACTTTGTGCAGTCACTTCTTTCAAAAATCAGGAGAAATGATGTGATTTAGATATCTTCCAAGACAGACAAGTTTGCTAGTGAGACAGGTTGGCTCTTTTTCTACAGGAACAGGCAAACAGGATACAGGAAGAGACTGGGGGAATAAACAAGTTGGCTGGTGTTTTACATGAACAGGTAAACAGGATACTGGAACAAACATTGTTCTGCAGGAGCAGACTGGAAAATTAAACAAGTTTGCAGGTTTTCTACTGGAACAGGAAAACAGGATACTGGAACAGACTGGAACAAACACATTGTTCTACAGTAGCAGACTGGAAAATTAAACAAGTTTGCAGGTTTTCTACTGGAACAAACTGGACAAATAAACAAGTTGGTTGGCTTTCTTCCCAATGACAAGCAAATGAGGGAATTTATCCCTAAGGTCTTACAGAAAAGCCATGTCCATTCTTCATAGCTCTTTTGATGAGCTGTTCTGGGTATATATAAAAGTCAAAGTCAAACAAGAGTCATCCATGTATGAAACAATTTGAAAGTGTAAAAAAAAAATCAGTATGCTCTTTTTAAAATATTTCCATTATTAAATTAGCATATATGATAAACAGTTACATTCGTGAAATTTAATTTTATGCATTAGATATTTTAGTAACATTTTCTCACGTACTAATTTTCTCAATACTAAATTAACAGAAAGTAATTAAAAAGAATTAAACATGATTTTTCTTCTTTAAAAATCTTATACCTGACTTTGTTGAAGAAGACAAATATAAGCAATGAGCTCTTAACATATGCTGTGATATCTTCAGATCATCATACTTCAACAGAAATTACGTGGTCATAGTATGATTTATAAGCAGATAGCTTAGTGATTAATGGTCTGCGAATGGATGATTGATACTGTCTGCCTGAAGACTCTGTTCCAAAATAGTGGCTGTCTAGTTTGTTTTGGAAACATAATTGTCACAGAAATGTTTCTCTTAGGATACAGGCATTTTTTTTTTTCCATATTTATGCTATTCAAAAGATATCTGCATTTGATATTAGTTTTTGTGAGGCTGAATTTTAGAATTTTTGAACTAAGAATGTGCAGTGAACAAACATAAGTATATGATTTTGAAATAAAATAAGCTGCATTTACAAAAATTCAAACACAGTTTAGTGTGCAAAATCAGAAGCATTAAAATACAGTTTTTGTATAGAAGGATAAAAAAAGAAAATTCACATATTAATATAAATTTAATCTTTAATGATGAATAAGTAATTTGAATCATTTTTAGTTATAGTTTTTTCGCTACAGTTAAATTTTACTCCATAAATCAAAACAATATATATTTTTAAAAAAATTCTTTTTACTTTTGATAATAAAAAATACATATGTATTTTTTTAAATGTAATACGTTTCATGTGCAAGTATAAAATGTAATTTTTCATTATAATTTATTACATATAAATTTAGTAAACATTGAAAAATTTTTATGAACATTGAGAATGCAAGATTTAAAGAGGTTACAAAATGAGTGATATTTTCTTACTTTTATTTTTTAACAAGTATGTCTTATTAAAAATTTAACTATACATTAATTAACATAAAAGTTTTTCATTAATTAACATATTTAAAAAATTCGGTGAAAATTTATTCGTGGCCCTCATATGTCTAGCATGATAATAGACAAGTATTTCATTCCTACTGATGTGTATATATGGATATATGAATACTATGGATATATGAATATTATGGATATATGAATATTATGGATATTATGGATATTCGAAATAATACTCACATTAACATAACGAACTTTAATGAACATTTGTGGATATTAAGTCAACATTAGTTCAACATAACTATGGATATAACTCAAATTATATTTAACTGAAAAACAACAAAGGGCCAAACAACATTTCAGTTAAAACAATATTGTTCTTTTACAAGGTATTTAGTCAAATTTCAATCGTCATTTACAACTTATAGAAAGCTACCTTGTTACTTCAAGAAAATATTATTGCAAGGCTGAAATACTTTTAAATGAAGATCTTGAGAAATCTGAACAAACCATTTGATATTTGAATTTGAACATGTAACTAAACATATAAAGTGGGTTGTCTAGTATCTGAAAGACACTACACAAAGTTCTGAAGCCCTTAAGTCAAAGTTTATTTCAGATTTAACGGCGCGTTTCTGCCATTACAAAAAAGCTCGGAGTTTGCCAGTTAAGATATGATACGTGCGCACTGATATTTCTGAAAATTTAACGAAGCAACCTTGTTGCTATTTTATTTCAAAGATAATGAAACGAAATCAAAGAACATTCTAGCACTATGTAATGAAGTTCATCGTTATTTTAAAAATAATTCCTTTCATACTACATTATGTTCTAATGTTTCGTTTTGTGTTAAAAAAACACAAAAAAATTTTTAAAAGCAAATTTTAAAAAACAAAGAAATTTTTATAAGCGAACGATATGATTAAATCTATTAATTTCTTTGCCAGCTTTCTGTGATTCTGACAGTATAATGGTCTTCTTGTATAAGAATATTAAATAAATTAAAGTTTTTCACGTGGAAACCTCTTTGTATGTAATTTAGTGTTATACATCTTCTGTCTCGAAACGTGGCAGTAGGCAGACGGCCTTGTCCCACCATAGGGCTGTTACGCCAATGAAGAAAAAGAAAGAATACACCGTAAAAATATATAAAAAATGTGAAATATTTGAACAGTCAGAAGATTTTCAGTGCTAGCAGATTTTTTTTTTTTTTTTTTTGGTTATATATGTTGTTGCAACGATGTCGTTATATAAGAATAACTAAAAAGATGGAGACATATTACAAAGGAGACACATGGATGGAGACACATTAAAGGATGGAGGCACATTATAAAAAGGGTCATTTGTCAGTTGTTTAATTCTTGCTGGTGTTATATACACTGAACTCAAAATCATTATTTTATTGTTTTACAAGTTTTTTCGCAGGGTATTCTAGTCACTGTTTCGAAAAACAAGATGAGTTTAAAAAGTTCTTGTCGGCAGTTTAAAATCAAAGAATATTTATTTTATTTATCTGCTATTATAGAGACATTAGACGATTCTTTTATTTTAGAAAAAACTTGCAAATGGAGAGGGCTACAGGTATGCAAATGAGAAAAAAAATATAGTGAAGTGATTGTGATCGATCTTGTGTAACGATATAAAAGCCTTAATGGAAAAATTTTAAAGTTAGTAATTTTTAATTCAAAAGTTAGTTGAAGGACCCAGATAAGATAAATTTGCATTATTTACCAGTCAAAAATATGGCGATAATTTTTCACAGATTGTTATCAGCAAAGCACTTGATGTAGCGATGTTGTTCTTACCGGTAACACGGCTTTCAAGATTGTTGGTTCTTCAACTGGATTTCTTCTTCTGATGCCAAATAAAAAAAAATTTAATGGGTACAACTATATCAACAAATATATTGGGCAAGCTTCGTTGTATTAAAGATACTGGAAATAGTGTGGCACCTTCCATACTAATAATAATCATCCAAAGATACCTTTGTGGTGAACATTGAATCTTTGCAGCAGCTTTCATATGCTCTCTCTACTTATTAGGTTTCTCTGGAGGTTTGCATCCAACCTTATCAGACTTACTGGGAGACGCTCCAGATGCTAATCTTTTTTTATTTCTTCTAAAAATTGGTTTTATGACTTTTATTTGAACTTAGTTGCACCATTTTATCTTGTTTTCGTCAGTATATTTTACTTGCTTTTTAATTGACAATATTATACAGCATCAATTTTAAGATTTTTATCAAAATTTTAATTCTAATTTACATGCTCTTACTTGGCACTGTATTTTACCTGTTCTCGCAATTATATTTTCGCTTTTTAACCATTCCATTTTACCAGAATTTTAAATAAAGCATTGTTGTTTGGCGCAGTATGGCCAAATCTGGCCCTTGTGCCATAAAACCCCACCAACCAACTCTCTGAAGGTTTGTCAGAGGTTGTACATTAGGTAATTTACACAATCCAGTCACATTAATGTGACCACCTGCCAAAAACCAGAATATACACTCTTGTATATTCTGGCTTTATGGAGTGCGGTATTATGATATTTAGTGGTATATTCTTTATATAAACTCCGCTGCAATGTGCTGCCACCTGCCTTTTGTGATTGGTTATTTCACGTTGACGTCGAAAGTAGGTGGGGGTCACATTAATGTGATTGGACTGTGTAGATATGACATTTGCCAGCAAGCATGTTTGGGGGGTTTTTGGTTTCTGAAGGTGAGCTGCCGGCCAGTCATGTTGCATTTGTGTTTTACAGCCCTTATAAAAAGCTAATTAATCAACATAATCCGATTTTATTAGTATGAAAACTTGGGCATATTATTTGTGATGTGTCTCCATCTTCAACACGCGATACCTTAATGAATATAAATGTGTATTGTGGCCGATGAAAACTGTTCCAATAAATTCAACTTAAAATTCTCATTTCCCAGAGCCAGGTTTTTGGTCTTTTTAACATAAATAAATATTTATTTACTGTGAAAATATATTTATCTTACTTATGCAATAAACTGTGTGCATTAAATGCATGTTGCACATTATTACACTGTGTGCATTAGTTACCATACCCATTTTCTTTTAATGTTGAATAAAATGTCATGCAACTATATTCAGATATTTTCGTTTTATACAGTCAACAATTAATCTTATTTGTGCAACAAAATGCAAATAAATTGTTTCAAAAGTTAAACTTAAATTGTCACAAACAATTATATATTTCAGCAGAATAAGACAAATAGTTTCCTTTTATTTCCATTTTGAAAAATGGTACGAGTATTTTTTTTTTACTGCACTACACCAGAAATGGAACCCATTTCTAGTTTTGTATTTCTAATTCTGTAAATAAAAAATAAAAAATCGGCGAAGTGGCTGTTCCTGTTTGAAAGAAAATCTTCCCGGAAAAATAACAAACAACCAGCATGTTCAGCATTCGCTACCCTCGAGCCTGAAAGAAGTGCCTGACGAGAATAATCGATCATTTGTGGAATCAATGGCGAAAGCACTGTCCCGCCATCTAGTGTCAGAAATGTACACCAAATGGAAAATCGCAGGCAAGCGTTAGGGTTAGCGTTATAAAACAAAAAAGTGAAACAAGTTGATTATAAATAATTTTAATACAAAATAATTTTAATTTATATTAAAAATTTATGATAAAAATATAATAATTGATTATTTTTAACTACCAAAAATTACAATTCGGTATATACAACTCAATAAAATTGTATGTGTTTTCATGAATATGTAATTTCAATACATCAAATATTTCTGAAGGATTTCATAATCATCTAAATATCATATCCTTTTTCAATATAAATTCTTGACAGAAGAAAATAAATGAATCATTTTGATATATAATATTTAATAATTTTTAATTATCAAAAATTACAATTCGGTATATACAACTGAATATAATTATGTGTGTTTTCATGAATATGCAATTCCAATACATCAAATATTTATGAAGTGATTCATATTCATTAAGGTATCGTACAATTTTTCAATATGAATAAATTCTTATGAAAAGAAAATAATTTAATTATTTTAAAGCATAATATGTTATTATTTTATGAATAAATAAGAAAATAAATGAAATTTTCACCTTTTAATAACAACTTTTTAAGATTCATTTTCACTAGAAATTATAATTTCTCTTACAGATATTTTTGAATTACGAAAAAAAATTATTTTTTCATAGATTTTATAAGAAAACTGTTAAAACAAACGTACTCTTTTAAAACAAACATATCGAAATGAAGTTTTTGTATATTAAAAAGTTTTATAATAAGTTTTTGTATAGTAACAGTTAAAAAAATAATTTTGCTTAAAGTAATAGCTATATGCTTTTTATATTATAATTCTAAGTTTTAAAACGTTTAATATAGTTTTTTATTAATCAAATAAAAAAAAATTATTCTTCATAAAAAAAAAGACATCATAGAATATATTAATTAACTATTTTTTTAAATATCAGAAATTAAAATTCAGTGTGTATACCCCCCACAATAAAAATGCATGCGATTTCATGAATATTTAATTTCAACTCAATTAAATATTTCTAAAGTAATCCATATTCATTAAAATATAATTTTTTTTTTTAGAAGAAATACATTTTCAAGGGTAGAAAATAAATTTATTCTTTTGACATTTTATAATAGCAGTTAAGAATTATTTTAATTAGAAATTATAATTTTAATTAAAATCATTGTTATCATCTTTTCACAAAAAAAAATGTATTTTTTCCCTCAGGATTTGTTAAAAAAAAAAATTCAGAATATGTAAAAGTCCAATCTAAAATTTAGATATGGAAGAAAATTATAAAAATAAATTTTTAATTCATATGGCATGCACTTATTATAATAGTTTCATAAGTTATTTTAATTCATAAAAAATAATGGTTTATTTAATAATTCGATTCTATACAGCCGATTATAATTAAAGTCCCACTTTTAAAATGCTGTAAAAAAAAGAAACACTCGTCACAATGAGTTCAAATCTGAACTGAATATACTTGAAGAAGGGGAAACGGTATATCATCAAAAAAAGTTCCACTGATTTTTCCCATCAAATTTGGTATGACCCTGCCGTAGTGAATGGGCTTTTCTCTAACAGTGTCACAACTGTTGAATGACTTGGAAGTCAAAAAACCGAAACCATCAAGCACATTGAATACTACAATTTAATTTGCAACTCACGCAAAATACGTTGTCATTTCGATTCAAAATATCACTAGCAGCCGAATTCCCTTTCTTTATGCCGCTTACAGCGTCATCTATTAATACACTTTGTAACTGTTTTTGATGCCGCACAGTTTCCCCCTTCTTCAAGTATCTTCAGTTAAAATTTGAATTCATTGTGACGAGTATTTTTTTACAACATTTTGAAGGTAGGACTTTTATTATAATCACCCTGTATATAATTTCATTTTTTTTCAATTAAGTGATGCTAAAAGTTACAATTTTTTTCAAAATATTTGAGCTACAGAAAATAATCTTTCGATTTAAAAAATTATAATCCTGTTAGTATCTGCCAGCCAGCTCTCAGAAAGTTCTTTAAATCTAACACATCCCTTTAAATTGCTTCTAAATCCTTTTTTAGTACATTCCCCTTTTATAAATGTTTATCACTATAATTGCATTATAGATGAAAAAAAAAATTTAAAAGGTCAATAACCCTAACAAACTTAGACAAAGAAAAATATATGTTGTTCAAATCATTGAAATAACGGCGTGTGTTTAGTTAATGTTTATTTTTTATTACAAAATGGATCCTAATTTTATTTCTTTTAAGTTATGTTGAAAAATATCTTTCACGATTTAATACATTAAATGCTTTCTTATAAAGTTTTTAGGGAAAAAAAAATTGCCTTTGTTATTTATTTAATGGGAAAATTAAATTATTTCTCTTCGTATTTTAGCGTGATTAACATTTATTATTTAAAAACAAATAAAAACAATGTACGGATTGTTTTTATCATAGGTGAACGAACTTTAAGAATTTTCATTATTCTTAATTCTTTGTTTTTAAATAACAGAATGCGTAAATAATAAGAGCTTATTTTTTTTTTATATAACAAAGGTATTTACTAAAACATTACGTCCTTATATTTAAAATATAAAGATTGGTTCAAATCCTCAATTTGAACCAATATCTGAAATAAAGTTTTAAATTACTTAAAAATTATAAAAATTAATTAATAAACATTTAAAATTAACTAAATTAATCACTTAAAATTTACAAAAATATCGCAATTTAAGTTTTTAAAACTTAAATCAGTAAAAACCTATATTTTGAGTAAGTCATTTAAATTTCATGAATTTGAATTTTACAAAGTGAAATTAAAACCTTAATTTCAAATAAGTTTATAAAACCTTATATTTTTAAAACCTAAATTTAGTTATTTTTTAAAACCTGAAATTTAAGTTTGATTTTAAAATCTAAATTTCGTGTAATCATGTAAAATTCAAATTCGTGAACTTAAAACTTTAATTTCGAGTAATTTGATAAAATAATTCGAGTCATTTTTTAATACCTAAATAAGTAAAAACATATTTCGATTAAGCTTGTAAAATCTAAATTACTAAAATTAATAATTTCGAGTAAATTTGTGAAACCTAAATTGGTAAAACTTTCATTTCGATTAAGTTTGCAATTCCGAAATCCGTAAAACTTAAATTTTGTAAAAGTTTATGAAACCTAAATTACTAAATTCTAAATTAGGTGCTCTTAAATTTAAAAAAAAAAAAAAAAAAACATGCATAAAACATTTTCCAACCAAATCCCACAAAAACACCTCAAACAGAAGGCAACTTTTATTCCAGTATCATCAGGATACAAATATGCATCAACGCATTTCACCCACTCTGAATCTGTTCTCAAACATAAAATAAACTTAACACATTTCCCGTGACAAAAAAAAAAGCTCATAAATATGTCATTACCTTTCACGAAACTTCACAGCAGGTCTTTTCTTCCGTTTGGGGTCGTAATCAATTTATCATGGCAGACAGACCCCCACACCGCAGCAAACAACCGCTTCCAATGCCTTATAAATCCCACTCCACGTCATAATTTCATGCCTGGGTTCTTTACAGCTTTACTTTTCTGCGGGCCGGGTTTAGTGAACTATGGTGACGGCCTATCACTTAGGCTCGCTGTGTTCAACCGTGCTTATGTGAATAAACGGCGCCTTTTGTCAAGTTACCACATTTCGGACTTCCCGAGTACAGTTTAGAATGCTGTATTTGATTATGAAGGGATGGTTATGTTGTTTGAAAATAGGAGGATTATAAGTTGCCTGTTTTGCTTATGTAGGGTAAAGTATATAGACGTTTGGATAAAAAAAAAAAAAAAATGTTGTTTTTACTGTCGCAGACAATTAATTTATAAATTGAATAAAATTAATGTTCTGAATTATTTGCGAATAAAGTAGTTTTTGTTGTTTTCGAATAACAATAATTTTGACATGAAGCCAAGCGCTAATTTGTTGTCCCACCGCAGGGAAAGACATTGACGCCTTTTTTAACAATGCCATTCATAATGTTTTGATTCTTTTTCCCACATATACTATTATATATTATTTTCCAGCATATACTCTTATATATATATTATTTATTTATTTAAATGCATGTCTGTTCAAATCAACATCTTCGCTTTCTTCAGCTTCATCATTGGCAATTCTTCACCTATTATATTCAATCCTTTTCCTGATATCTCTTACATTTTCCATAGATCTATGCGCGACTCTTCATGTAGAGTCAACATAGCGGATTCGAATATAAACGTTCCTGAGATGGATTTATCTATTTGTTTTATTTTTAACATTGTTGGGCTTTTTGTGGCATAAAAACGTATGGGGAACAACATTGAAGTATGAGCGAAAAACATTATCTTGAACAAGGATATTAACGGGTAATTACTCATTGCCTTTTGCACGAGAGTTAACCCATAGATATGAGTAGCTTTTACATACGTTATAACAATTACCATAGAGTCTACTTTCTAAAAGTACCTAAGTTCTAAGTTCTAAGTAAGTTCTAAGTGGATTTGAACCTGACTCTTCTACAGGATTAATATCGTTTTGACTGATCCTCAGTGCCCGGCAGAGCGGGACAGACACCCTATGAGTAGATGGAGGAAAAGGGGCAGCTTCTGTTGGAATAGAGCATCGGTAGGTAGAAATCTGATTTTGCTCCGAGTCGTTGAAGAAGGAGGGCAGTGACTTCCGGAATTATTTTTAGCAGGAACTACTCCGGCGTAATGTATGGGAGAAAACCCAGAAAACTCACATCAGGTAATCCGACAAACAATGCAAGAAGCTTTTTCAAACGCCATCTATTATCCTCGGTTCTGAAACAGTGTACATTCGCCAGCGGATGGAACCTCAGCCTTAATGCAAACCAGTGGCTCACGTTGCCACTAAGTCGGGTCGTAACGATAGCCACAATTATGCACAAGAACGGACGTTGTTATTGAAACACGAGTTTAGTGATAAATCTGTTTAAAAATAAGAAATTGAAACTGCATAACAATTAAGGAATTTTCTCTTCAAAATTGAATGAAACCAATATAAATTTTGATTGATATCATCTAAAAAATATCAAATTAACCATATTAAGGTAGTACAACATTCCCTGTCTGCAAGACGAGTGATTCTTGACTTATATCTGCTAATTCCCCTAATTAAAAAGCCAATCAAAATGTTATTTTACAACCGTTTCAGTTACTGAAACATCCTTTTTACATCCACGACGGAAACATCATCATTAACTTCTTATGTCACTATATATTCCCGTA
Organism: Caerostris extrusa; assembly: GCA_021605095.1. Taxonomy (NCBI): domain Eukaryota; kingdom Metazoa; phylum Arthropoda; class Arachnida; order Araneae; family Araneidae; genus Caerostris; species Caerostris extrusa. The sequence continues at coordinate 13,340 of BPLR01020727.1, forward strand.
AAAACAAGAAAAGCGAAGACATCATTAAATTAGTAGCAAAATTAAATCTCTTGTCCAATCAAATATCGCGTCCGAACTTCGATAATTAGGAAAGACGGATCTCAAAAACCACTCGAGCTATGAAACCCCGTCAATTTTATTTTTTAAACTCGGCATCAATTAAGGAGGAAGACGACGGTGTGGCAGATTAGTCACCGTGGGAAGTGTCACTCATCAGCTTAATTTGGTCATTCTTAAGTGCACTGTTAGCCTCTGAGCACGCTTGGTAATTGCCCTCCGACGTTAATTGGAGCACGGAGTGCAACAACAAGGTGCGCTAATGATGCTCCGATTCGATTATTTTGAAGAGAGCGCGTTTGGCGTCCATCGAATACCGTGTTGTTCCACGATTTGTTTGAAGTAGCGCGTTCTGAAAAGGATGGAAGTATGTTCGAATGATTTTACGTTAATGAATCTGTTTCTTATGCGTTGGATAATTAGGTTCTTAAATTGCTATTTTAACCAGTCAATCAAAGACGTTTTAATTAATGAGAGTTAACTCAAAAAGAATGTATCAAGGAGGAATTTGAGCATTTTAAATTGATTATAGTTTATGATATAGCATTTTTGTGGGGGAGAGGATTAGTATAAATCTGTTTATATGGGAATATATTTTGTGATGGTCTTGATTTTCCACTTATTTTTGTCACATAAGTCCCAGCGATTGTTAATGGTTTGGTTTGTCATTCTACGGTCTTTTTTGCTTTGCACACTTTACGCTAATTAGACCGGTACCTCCAATTTAACGTTGATTCCGAACCACTAGCAAAGAACCATGCTACCGACAGAATACAAACCTGAAGCTTGTAGTACCAAAGACCACAGCACTAGCCAATTGGCCATCAAGTCACACCTGATTTATGAGGGAGAAATATTATCTTGAACAAGGATTTTCATGGGTAACTTTGCAATGACTTTCGCCGTAAAGTCTGTCTATAAAAGGTGTGCATTACAAACATTTATGAAGGTTGTGACGTCATAGACTGAACCAGTGAATTTGAACCTGAACTCTTCTACACACTAGCAAATCCGTTATTATTGAAACACGAGTTTAATAATGCACCACTTTGGAGATAAGAAATTGAGATTTTTAAAAATTAAGGAATTTTCTCTTGAAAAATTTCTTGAGCCCAATATAATACTTTACATGTTCTTTCTAAAAAGCAGAATTTCCTGTCTCCAAAACGAATCACAACATTCCATGTCATTAGCTGTCTCAAGTGATTCTTGAGTTATATCTGAGAATTCCATAATAAATTAAAAAGCCAATCAAAAAGTGATTCAGTTATTGAAACATCCTTTTACATCCACGACGGAAACTTCATCAATTAACTTCTTATTTCACAAGCCATATCTATATAATCTAGAAAAACAAGAAAAGCGAAGACATCGTTAAATTCGTTGACAAATTAAATCTCTTCTCCAATCAAATATCACATCCAAACTTCAATAATTATGAACGACGGATCGCAAAAAACCACTCGAACTATGAAATCTCCGTCAATTTTATTTTAAACTCGACATCAATTAGGGAGGAAGAAGACAGTGTGGCAGATTAGTCACCGTGGGAAGTGTCACTCATCGGCCTAATTTAGTCATTCTCAAGTGCCCTGTTGGCCTCTGAGCACGCTTGGGAATTGCCCTCCGACGTTAATTGGGGCACGGAATCCAGCAACAAGGCGTGCTAATGATGCCCGATTCGATTATTTTGAAGAGAGCGCGTTTGGCGTTCGTCGAATATCGTGTTGGTTCACGATTTGATCGAAGTATCGTGTTCTTAAAATGATGGCAGTACGTTTTAATGATTATACATTAATGAATCTTTTCTAGTTTAGTTGATAATTAGATTCTTAAATTTCTACTTTAAATAGTTAATCAAAAGCGATTTTAATTAATTAAATTAGAGTAATTTAAATGGGTTATAGTTTATGATATAGTATATTTTTTGTGGAGAGGATTAATATAAATCTTTTTATATTGAAATATATTTTGTGATGGTTTTAATTTCCCACTTATTTTTTGTCACATAAGGCCCAACTACGATTGAAATGACATCCCTAAAACATTTTTGTCACTCTGTGGCCATTTTGTTTTTTTTGCACACGTTGGCCCAAGTAGACCATGACCTCCAGTTTAACATTGAATCCGAACCACTAGCAAAAAGAACCATGCTACTGACAGAAGACGAACTGAAGCCTGTGGTACCAAAGACCACAGCACTAGCCATCAAGCTGCCAATAATTTATCAGGGATAAATATTATATTGCAGGAGGATTTTAACGGGTAACTTTGCATTGCCTTTCGCCCTAGAGTCTATCTATAAATAAGAATGCATTAGAAGCTTTTACGTACGTTGTGCCAATTTTCATAGATTGAACCAGTGGATTTGGACCTGAACCCTTCTACACACTAGCAAAGCACATTTTTATTGAAACACGAGTTTAATAAGCCATCTTTTAGAAATAAGAAATGGATACGGCATAAAAATTAAGGAATTTTCTATTCGAAAATTTCCTGAGACCAATAAAAAAAGTGTACTTGATATGTTCTTTCTAAAAAAATGTCTACTTTAGCATATTTAGTACAACTTTCTCCCTGTCTTCAAGACGAGTAACAACATTCCCTGCCATTCCCTGTTACAAGTGATTCTTGAGATATATCTACTAATTCACTAATAAATTAAAAAGTCAATTAAAAAGGGATTCAACAACTTTACAAGTTACTAAAACATCCTTTTTTACTTCCATTACGGAACCCAACCATATATTCCCAAAAAATGAAGAAAAGCGAAGACATCATTAAATTAGTTGCCAAATTAAATCTCTTGTCCAATCTAATATCGCATCTAAACTTCAATAATTAGAAGAGACGTATCGCAAAACCACTCGAACTATGAAACCTCCGTCAATTTTATTTTAAACTCGTCATCAATTAAGGAGGAAGACGACGGTGTAGCAGATTAGTCACCGTGGGAAATGTCACTCATCGGCTTAATTTAGTCGTTCTTGAGTGCCCTGTTAGCCTCTGAGCGCTTGGAAATTGCCCTCCGACGTTAATTGGGGCACGGAATCCAACAACAAGGCGTGCTAATGACGCTCCGATTCGATTATTTTGAAGAGAGCGCGTTTGGCCTCCATCGAATATCGTGTTGATTCACGATTTGTTTGAAGTAGCATGTTCTGAAAAGGATGGAGGTACGTTCGAATGATTTTACGTTAATGAATCTTTTTTTCTTATGTGTGAAATTCGTTGGATAATTAGATTTTTGAATTACTATTTTAACCAGTTAAAAGGCGATTTTTATTAGAATGAGAATTGTCTCAGAAGAATGTGATATTAATAAGAATTTGAGTAATTTAAATGGGTTATTGTTTATGATATAGTATTTTTTTTTTTGGCGGGGGGGGAATTAATGTATCATTAATATATGGGGCCTGATGTATGAGTGACTAGATCTCTGACGCCCGGTGTTGCAGGTTTCGTGTTCCGGTAACGTGGATGTCTGTAGAAGCTGAATCCACCTTAAACTAAAAGTTCCGTCTAAAATAACTGTTGATCACATGATTAACAGTCATATTAGACCGGAACTTACAGTTTAAAGTGGATGGATGGCAATCCGTTAAGATTTTGGGTTTTTTGTGTTTATAATTATTAATACTAATACTATAATTGTTGTATTTTTACAGTGTGATTTTTAACTGTATCTTTTACATCTTGTTGAACGTTTTTAATGCTTAAGCAATATCGTTATTTGAAATATAAAAAATTGCAAAATCTTAATCATTGCCAATAAAATATCATATTTTACTCTATGCATTCAACATGAAATATCTTATTCTAGACCTGTTTTTCATTTTCTTGAAAATATTGAACATTTTTAAACATTTTTTCAAAAATTATCTTTAGTCTGTATATTTCCTATATTTTATTTTTCAATATATTACAGCCACACTTCATGGCTATTTATTCAATCTGAAATTTTTTGTTGTTGTGGTTGTCGTATCCCTCATGGAAGGAGGGAAAAGGGGGCAGATGTTTTGATTGGAGAACCCGTAGATAGAAGGTCTAAATTCTGCTTCGTGTCTCTGAAGAAGGAGGGCCGTGCATTCCAGGAGGCCTTTTATGGATAATTTGCATATCGTATAGACATAACCCGGAAAACTCCCATAAGGTAGTCCCACTCATGATTCAAGATTCTGAACTGCACAAATGCCATCGAATCTCCTCATTTTTTGAAATCGTGTCTACAACAAAGCCACAAGCGGATTCAACCTCGTCCCTAAGGCTCACTAGCTGCGCACGTTGCAACTGAGCCAACGAGTCGGACCTGACATTTAATTTCATTTCCAGTTAAAAATTGTTTAATTTCTAAGTTATATGTTGCTGTTCTAATGCAGCTAGCGATACAGAGAAAGTTAATTTTAATACCATAAGAAAGAGCTGCATCACTGTAACTCATTTAACACTACCCAGGAGCACGTGTAGCTTGAAGATATGCTATGGACGTGAGTAACACTACTCCTACAACACTCTACGATCTTATTAGACCGGGAACAATTGTTTAAAGGGAAATCTGAGCCACCACAAACATCCATGACATGGCCATGACTCGAACCTCGAACCTGTGCTACCGAGCAGTGCCGAGGAGCCATCAGCCATCAGCCTTTTCTGTGCTATTTTTTCTGTTTTATTTTTTTATAACTGGAATAATCGAAGAGGAAATAATCTGGATTGGGATGTACTATAGTACAAGAGTTTAAATTTCAACTTCAATTTATTTCTTCCAGACAAAAAAAAAAAAAAATCTCAAATACATGGGTATATATCAACAACGTGACCGTATCAAAATGTTGTTTCTAATATATTTTAATAAAAATGTTTGTCGAAATCTTGAAATAGATTTATTAAAACAATCCTGTATTTGTTTTTGAAACTGAAAAGTTCGAGACAAGGTTTTTATTTAATCAAATATTGTTAGGAGTTTCCAGAATAAAATAGAAATACTTCTCTTAAGACAATAAAATATCAATCAATTGCGCTTTTCAATTTAGTATAAAACCGGAACAAAATATTTATTATTTTCAAATTGTGCATTCTCTGATAAGGAAATCAAGAGATAGCAATATGAAACTAACATTTATTATTTGTTTTAAAAATTGGTTTTTCAAATTTTTTAAACTCTGTCTGGTGTAGTGTAGCGCTTTTTTTTTTGTGTGTGTATATCTTGCTCGTTTCATATTCTGTATAAATATTTATTTAAAATGCTTTAAGGATTAAGTGAATTGAATAAATATATTTCTTTTTAAATTTAAGGGATTTTTATGTATAAAACTCAGCAATTTCTAACCTTTTAAATTGTTCCCTAAGAAATGAATAGGTTTGCTTTGAAGGAAATATTTCCGTTTAAAAATATTTTTATTTGTATAAATAATAAAGTTTTTTATTAAAACATTATATTTTAATCGGTAATTTAAGAAATGCGTTAATTATGATTTATTTTATTCATTAACCAGATAAAATGCAATTATTTTTCTAAAATCATTAAATTAAATTATTAATAACTTATCTCAAAAGAGCATTTGAATGTGATCTCATCTTAAAGTAAATACACGATAAAATGTTTTGAATGAAAAAATGAAACTATAGAAAATTTGAACACATTTTAAAAATATGTAACAAAAATTTATTTAAGAATTCAATTTAAAAGTGTTTTTTAATAAACATCAGTAAAAATCTAGAATCCTGTACCCTTTATGCCAAACGCATCGCCAGGATGTCAAGTCGCCAAGTAAACATAATAATGAATTTAGCAGTTAGTTTTCGCCATAAAACGATATTGCGCCAAGATCTATCACTATGTTGTGAAGTAAGCCAAGTAAACAAACAAAATGGCTGATGAAGTTCAGTGTCGTTGTAAAAGGATACTTCACAAAAATTCATCACCAAAAATTCCTATTATGTCAACATTACGCAACAATAATCTCTATAGACAAACAATTATTACACCAAATTTTATTCTTGAAATGCTTTTAAGCTAAAATTTAATGCTTTATTTTCAAATTTTACCACTAAAAAAATTTTGTTCCAAAACGGCTTTTTCGCCAAGTGTTTATCGCTTTAACGCCAAATTGTAACACTATTTGCCTTAACCATAGATTTGCGAGAAACATTAAAGTCAAATCCTAAAAAACTGTATAGTAAACCTTTAAATAAAACAGTATGCTACAATTTATATACTGACATAATATATCGTAACAAAAACTTAAGAACTACTTTTAAAACATTAATAAAAATAATGATTTTTGCGGATAAATAAAATATAGGTATTCAACTCCATAATTTATCTTCTACCAGACTTTTATTTAAAAAGTATAGTTTTATTTTATAAATCCTTCTGGATATTTAACTTATGACAGGTACTTAATTTAAACCTGACAGCTCATTCTTAAATATTTTTAACAGCTTTGTTCCATTTTTCATGAATTTTGAAAGTATTTTTCGGATCATATAAAAAATAAATTTATTTTTACTTAGAAAGTTGAACAAGAAAAAAATTCTATCATGTATATTTATTTTTGAAAAAGTAAATAAGTAATTAAAAAATGAATTTGTTCTTTTTTTTTTTACATTTTCATTTATTTATGTTTCATTTTACATTTTTTTTTTACATTTTACATTTTTTTCATTTTTTTTTTTACATTCGTTCCCCATTTATATTGTTTTCTTACTTATTTTTTTTTTTTTAATTTTGATTGTGTTCTTCTCGAAAAACTTTTAAAATTATAAAAAAATATAATTTCAATAATAAAAAATGTAATCATATTAATTTTAATTAATTATTTTTCTTTTATTGTTGTGCATTATTCCCTTATTAACTTTAATATTATTTTTTAATTATTATAGTTGTAAATACAAAGAATAAAATAAAAAATAATTTATATGAAAAATTAAAAATACTTTATGTGTTATACAACATTTATTTTTTATTTTTTTTTTTTTGTAATGAAGGTACAAATAAAGATTGTGTTCTTTTTAAAAACTTTTAAAATTATAAAAAAATATAACTTTTCATTCATAAAAATTTTCATACTAAAAGAAAATCATATTAATTTTAATTAATTATCTTTCTTTTATAGTTTTGCATAGTTTTGCTTTCTTTTATAGTTAGCCCTTAATAATTTTTTTTTTATTTATTATGGTTGTAAATAAAAAGAATAAAAAAAAGAATGTATATGTAAAAAGTAAAAGTGTTTTATGTGCTATACAACATTTATCTTAATTTTACAATGATGGTTCAAATAAAAATATAATTTATAATTAATATTATATTTTATTTTTATTTAAATTTTGTATTTGTACTTAATGTATTTAAACAAGTAATATAAAAAAAAGCTTTTTAAAGTCAATCCCTACTTTTTTTCACTCTATTACAGAAAGTCCTTTATAAATAATTTCCATTCATTTTTTAAGATTATCTGGCGCCATCTATTGGTAGATATATGCAACTTAATTTTTTAAAAATTAAAATTAATTAATTAAATTTAATTAATGAATTAATATTTGAAAAAACTGCATTAATATCAAGTGTCCTCCACTACAAGTTAAAAAAATGTATTTGAACTTGAGTGGATGAATAAAAAGTATTTTATGTACGACTGAAAATTTGAACAAGATATATATAGGGAGAGTGAGAGCTAATGGAAGGAATTGAATGAATAAAAAAGAATGTATATGGAAAAAGTAAAAGTGTTTTGTGTGCTATACAACATTTATCTTAATTTTACAATGATGGTTCAAATAAAAATATAGTTTATAGTTAATATCATATTTTATTTATATTTAAATTTCATATTTGTATTTAATGTATTTAAATAAAAACATGGGGCTTGATGGGTTAATGACTAGCATTTTGGCGTTGAATGCCACAGGGTTAGAGTCCCGGTGACGCCATGGATGTTTGTAGCTGTTCGGAATCCACTTTAAGTCTCCACACCGGTGTAATATGAGTGTAGAGCAGGGATGGACAAACGAAAGGTTCTATCCGGCCCGCGGATAGAATTTTAATTTGCCGGTCAGAAGAAAATTAAAAGAAATATATATTTATATATTATACATCCATTTCCTTTTCTACTTTGATTAAATATTATTTTTTAGTAAAAGAATTATTATTTTTATCTCATTTCCCGAGGTTAAATTCAATAACCTCAGTAAATAAAGAGAAGCTTAAGAATTATGAAGATAGGTTGAAAAACTGTATTTTGAGTTCGAACGCAGATTTCAAGATTTCAGTGCCATTCAAACAGAATTGGATATTTTTACCATGGCTTTCAACGTAAATTGTGAAGGAGTGAGATCAGATTTGCAGGTTGAATTAATTGAGTTGCAATCTAACAATCATCTCAAGCAGTTGTTTCTAAATATGCCAAAGATAGAGTTTACAAATCATTATCGAAAGTAAGTTTCCCAAATTTAATATCTCACGCCCAGAAAATCAGTGCTATGTTTGCTTCATCTTATACATGTGAGCAAGTGTTTTGAACTATGAACCTTAGAAAGAATTATTTCAGAAGTAGACTGACAGATGAGCATTTAGCCTCGTTCCTAGAGAATCAGTACATCTCACTTCGCATCTCAATGTAAGGAACTTTTAAAAAATGAAATTGCAATTTCATTCATCTCATTTACATATTTAAATTGTAATACTTGTATATCGTTTTTAAAATTTTAGAAAATTTATCTTGGCCGGCCAAACTTTTTTCTGATTTTTTGGCTCACGCGACAGAAAAGTTTGCCCACCCCCTGGTGTAGAGCGTTGGGCTTAGTGCTAACAACCCTATCCCGTTAAAAGTCAACGTCCTCCAATAGAAGCTGCACCCCCCATCCCTTCCTCTTCCATGAGACACGGATTCATAGACTTAGTCTACATGTTGCTGTGGGCTGCATTATTGCTGGAATAAATTATATCTGCATATGTGTATATGCAGATATAATTTATTATATAAAACTCAAAAGCATATTGACAGATTTATAAAGTACTAATTAACTAATAAATAAACAATTTTTTAACTGTTTAACATATTTTATTGAACATAATTAAAAGTTGAAGTTCATTTCAATTCCTCTTATTAGCTCACACTCTCCCTATATATATATTGTTCAAATTTTCAATCGTTCATAAAATACTTTGTATTCATCCACTCAAGTTCAAATACATTTTCTTTGAACTTGTAGTTGATGACACTGGACGTTAATACATTTTTTTCAAATATTAATTCAGTAATTAAATTTAATTAAATAATTTTAGTTTCTTTTAGATTTAATTTGCATATATCTACCAATAGATGGCACCATATGAATTTAAAAAAATGAATGAAAAATTATTTATAAAGGATTTTCTGCAATATACTAAAAAAAAAAAAGTAGGAATTGACTTAATTTTTTTTTTATATATTACTTGTTTTCTTGCAAATTAGAAGCAATACATAGTACACAGATTTAAAGCCTATAATGTATTTTAATAATGAAAATAATAAGAACAATGTGCAATTAAAATTAATAAAAAAAGAGTGGAAATTTTATAATAATTGTAATAAATGGGAATAAATTAAAACAAATAGGATCTTAAATTACTTATAATGTGTTTTTTAATTTACTTAATGAAATAGTGACCATTAAATAACACGTACGTAATTTATTTTACACATAAAAGGTATTTTCTCTTAAATTTCAAATGCTGCATTATTTGAAACATTATTATCCTTATTTACTTACTCCTAGTCAAATGAACTCTACTTCTAAGAGGAAAGTCCGATACTCGGCTACGCGCAGGATGCACGAAATATAACTCCTTTCCAGGTGAGAGTCTGTAGGTCAACTGACCATTTCTCCTAAACGCCTCAGAGGACACTATTGCCAGTGGGTAGGACGAAGCATGGTTACAATATTCAAATATAAATATACTGATGCACCTTAATCTGCATGCAAAATATTATTTAAAAGTTTTTAATGGTTCCATTGATTTTTAAATTGACTTATTTAAAATTATTAAATATTAAAGTCATATTTAATATAAATTTGACTTTTATGCTTTCAAAATTTAAACATTATTCTAAACATCCGTTTTTTTTTTAAATATATTACTGTTCAAATTTAATGCACTTTAAATAATTTGTTATTTAATTTGTTAAGTTGATAAAATATTAAAATTTAAAACCATGTCGATAATAAATAAAAAGTACTTATAAAGTATAAATATATCTCATAAAGTACTAATTAACTAATATATAAACAATTTTTTAACTTTTATTTTATTTAACATAATTAAAAAGTTAATGTAATAATGGGAATAAATTAAAACAAATAGGATCTTAAATTACATATAAAGTTTTTTAATTTGCTTTTTAATGAAATACTGACCATTAGATAAAATGTACGTAATTTGTTTTTCACATAAAATGCACTTTCTCTTAAATTTCAAATGCTGCTTTATTAGAAATATTATTATTCTTATTTTCTTACTCTAATTCTATAAAAAAAAAGTTGTATTAAAAATGTAGAGTAATTATACTTGCTTATTAAAAAACTGAATAGATATTTTTTTCACTATTTTGACACGCTTGGAAAAAAAGTTAAAGATTAGTTCCCCAGGCATACAGTCATAATGAGATGTTTTCCTAATCAGGATGTAAATTGAAAAATTCAGAAGTCATTGTTAAAAAAGACATTTTTTTTATGAATACATAACATGTTTTGATAACATATTCATCATAATAGAGATTAAAAAATTTTATCCATTCTTCTGAGAAACAGTAAAAACAAAAAACACGGAAACTAATTTTTAAATATATAATTTTTTTCTACAAAATATAAAATTATGTTACGAGACATTCTTAAAGAGAATATTTCTTTTACAATTTTGAATATTTTACAAAATAAAAACATTTCCTCTGACTAATAAAACTGAAACGTGTTTTTTATATATAAAGAGACACTCGAAAAATAATCGAGATAACATTTCTTTTTTACGAAATTCAGAAAATAACCGTCAGAGGGCTCTCTTTTTTGAATTGCTTTTTATCGCTACACAGTTTCGTCAGTGTACAGAATATTTCTTCTTTTTAATATCTCTCTAGAGATTCTATTCAGTCAGAAATTCGTTTTAGATATGAATTGTGATTTGTCGTTCCTGTCTCTAGATATTTATTCCTATTTTCAAATTTTACCATTTTCTAGATGGTAAAAATGATGTTGAAAATTACATTTTGTCTCCGGATTTGCAAAGCAATTCTACAAGAGAAGATAAAATTGAAATCGATGTGTTGGTTAAAATAAGTCACGTTGAACGGTTTAAAATCCAAGCCAATATCGAAACAAAAGAGTAAACAGAGGTTTTTGATTTGCATGCACATGTAAATTTACTACACATAATAAACGAGTAAAAAAAAAAAAAAAAAAATGAATGTCGATTCCTACTTTTTTTCACCGTATTTTGCAGGAGTCCTTTTTATAAATAATTTTCATTCATTTTTTTTAAGTTTACCTGGCGCCTTCTATTGATAGATATATGCAACTTAAATTTAAAAAAACTAAAATTAATCAATTATATTTAATTACTGAATTAATATTTGAAAAGCAGTATTAACATCCAGTGTCATCCACTACAAGTTAAAAAAAATGTATTTGAACTTGAGTGAATGAATAAAAGTATTTTATGAACGATTGAAAATTTGAACAAGATATATATAGGGAGAGTGGGAGCTAATCGAAGGAAGTGAATAACAATTAAAAATGAAAAAGCTGAATTATTTTTCAAATCCATAAACATATTGTTACAATGTCAAATAAATATTTTGGAAACACATTCATATAGGAGAGAGGCGTAGCTATAAGACACTTAAAACGGTGGATATCACAGGGTAATAATATCTAAGTTTTTATATTAATATATACAAACTTAGTGTTAACTGAAATTAGTGTACTTCATCAAATAAGACGTACTGTTCACCACAAAAAGGAAATTTCTCGTTAGTTCCATGGATAAAAATTTATCTGAAAGAAGCAGATTTTTAGAATTGTATTCGAATCAGTAATCCACGAAAATTGAACCATTCAACTAAGAAGCTAATGATAATTCAGAAAAATGTTATGCTTTCATCCGAATTCAATGTATTGAATTTTTATCTTGAAGCATCCAGGCGTATTTTTTCTTCGAACAAATGCTTTTTTTTTTTTTTTCATATCCATCGACATATTTTGGAACGTACAGCCTATCCAATATGCAAAACCCAAGAATTTTTCGCTGCATGTAGCTTCGTCTGTATTTTTCGTTGAATATATACTTGTAGTATTTTTATTTTGCTTATTGGTCGAACCGAGCAAATTTGTTGGGCTTTTTTTTATTTATTTATTTTTGCCTCAGGCGGAAAGTATGTTCTAACAGAGTAAGTCAACTTTTGGTGTTTTATCTATTACATATTGATTCATTCGATGCATGTTTGTAGAGGTCATATATGATGATAAATATATTTTTCTTCTTCGGCAATAGTTTTATTTTGCTTACTGTAATATTAAAAATAATTTTATCTTAGACGACAAAAAAGTAAGATGTTATAGACACGTTGAGTATGAGAGTATTTTATATAGTTGAATTTATATGACTGTGATAGTATTTTATAAAGTTGATTTTAAATGAGTTCATAAGTAGAAACCAGAAATCGGTTTCAATCACTTTTATTACATTTACAGTAAATCGAACGCAGTAAACAACAGTTTACATGCAAAAAGTGTTCAAGCAGAATATTAAATCAAAACTGTTAAAAATGTGTGTTAAAAATAGGCTTAATAGCAATAGAAAGAATTTAACTAAAAAATAAATTGTTGGAAAAAATAAGAATTTAAAAATCAAAAATACATGGCAAAATAATACAATGGAACTATTATTTACAATTACCTCTTTAAAATGAAATTAAGAAATGATAATTAATTAAAAACATTTATCGTGGTTTATTTAAAAGAGAAGATAACTTTACAACAGAAAATATTTCTAAAATAAAAACATCTCTGAGAAAGCAAACAGCTGTTAATTTTTCTATTTCAATAATAATAGTAATATGAACATGATAAATTTAAATAAATTAAGCATTGCATAATAATTTTCTAATAATTTAATAGTAATTTTCTCGGCATAATTTGAAATTCGAATTTTAATTTTATTGTGTAGTGTGCAGGTTGGGAAACCCGATTGTAACTAGGTGTGGTTGGGTTGAGCTACGTGAGGCACAGGTTGGAGAACTCACAGCTTTATTTTCATACGCACAAACACTGCACCACACTGCAATTAGACACACACTATTTCATACATTTAAAGACAGATAAGTATTGATTCGTGGAAGAACTGCTCTTCTACGCAGAAAACCTGAGACGCGCAGGGTGTGCGAAATTGTCTTCCTCTCCGGTGAGAGTTTATAGGCCGACTGACCATTTCTCCTAAACGCTACAGAGGGCGCTCTTGTCAATGGGTAGAAGGAAACATGGTTACAACATTAAAATATTGGTATACTGATGTATTTCATATTTTTGTATACAAGAAATTATACATTTTAAAAAATTATTGATTCCATACATTGTTTTAAATTATCATATTTAAAATTATGAAATATTTAAATCATATTTAAAAAAATGACTTTTATGTTTTCAAAATTTAAACATTATTCTAAATAACATTTTTTTTAAAAAATATATTGCTGTTCAGATTTAATTCAGCTTAAATAATTCATTATTAATTTGTACAGGCTGATAAAATTTGTTATATTAAAATTCAAAAACATGTTAATATATTTAAAAGTAATAATTAAGCAATAATTTATATAAATAACTTTTTAATTGTTTAACGTTTTTAAATTAGCATAATTAAAAGTTAAAGTTTATTATGTAGAAAATTAGAAGCAATACATAGTACACAGATTTAAACCCTATAATGTATTTTAAAAACGAAAATATTAAGAAAATGTATAATTAAAAGTGTTAAAAAATGTGAAAATTTTATAATAATTATATTAAATAGGAACAAATTTTTAAAAATAGGATCTTAAGTTACTTATAAAGTTATTTTAATTTTTTTTAATGAAATATAATCAAATTAACAGGTAAGTAATTTATTTTACACATAAAGTGCACATTTCTCTTAAATTCCAAATGCTGCATTATTAGAAATATTGTTATTCTTATTTACTTACTCCTAATTCTTTTTAAAAATAGTTGTATTAAAAATGTAGAGTAATTATGCCTTCTTATTAAAAAAACTGAATAGAGATAATTTTTTTCATGATTTTGACACGCTTGGAAAAAAAAAAAAAGTTAAAATTATTTCCCCAGGCATACAGCCATAATGAGATGTTTTCCTAATCAGGATGTAAATTGAAAAATTCAGAGGTCATTGTTAAAAAATCTTTTTTATGAATACATAACATGTTTTGATAACATTTTCATCATAATAGAGATTAAAAAATTTTATCCATTCTTCTGAGAAAAAAGTAACAGAAAAAAAACATGGAAAATAATTTTTATATTTTTTTTTACAAAATATAAAATTATGTTACGAGGCATTCTTAAGAGAATAATCTTTTACATTTTTTGGAATATTTTACAAAATAAAAACATTTTCTCTGAATAATAAAACTGAAACGTGTTTTTATCTATAGAGAGAACATTCAGTAAAAAATAATAGAGATAACATTTCTTTTAGGAAATTCAGAAAATAATCGTCAGAGGGCTCTCTTAAATTGCTTTTATCGCTACACAATTTCGTCAGTGTTACAGAATATTTCTTCTTTTAATATCTCTCTAGAGATTCTATTCAGTCAGAAATTCGTTTTAGATTTGAATTGTGATTTGTTGTTCTTGTCTCTAGATATTTATTCCTATTTTCAAATTTCACCATTTTCTAGATGTTAAAAATGATGTTGAAAATTACATTTTGTCACGATTTGCAAAGCAATTTCTACAAGAGAAGATAAAATTGAAATCGATGTCTTGGTTAAATAAGTCACGTTGAACGTGGTGATAAATTCTTTTTAAAAAATGATCACCACATATATAAAATTTTATCCAAACTTTAAATATTCTTAAAGATATAGTTTGACTGTATTGCTTGTATTTGTCTGTATTGATATATATATATATATATATATATATATAGTATTATATAGTATTATTACCATGCTATGCAAAATTATTATTTATGGTAATATATGATAATCTATTTTATATGTAGTAATGTAATATATTTTTTGACAAGTTTATTTTACAATTTTAAATTTTAAATTGTATGGAAAAAAAAAACATATTTTTATGATAAAAAAATATATTTAAATAAAAATTTATAGTGGTTTAAAATGTTATAGTGGGTGTCAAAGAATCAAACCAATAAATATTTAACAGATCCAAAATTTTAAAAAATAAAAAAGTTTAAATATAAAAGCCAATATCGAAACAAAAGAGTAAACAGAGGTTTTTGATTTGCATGCACATGTTTTACTACACATAATAGTAAAAAAAAAAAAAAAAAAAAAAAAAATGAATCTCGATTCTTACTTTTTTTCACTGTAAGGGAGCCCTTTATAAATAATTTTCATTCATTTTTTTTAAGTTTATCTGGCGCCTTCTAGTGATAGATATATGCAATTTAAATTTAAAAAAAAACTAAAATTAATTAATTATATTTAACTACTGAGTTAATATTTGAAAAAATGAATTAACATCCAGTGTCATCGACTAAAAGTAAAAAATGAAATGTATTTGAACTTGAGTGGATGAATAAAAAGTATTTTATGAACGATTGAAAATTTGAACAAGATATATATAGAGAGCGTGAGCTAATAGAAGGAATAAAAAAAGTAAAAACAGAGGTTTTTGATTTGCATGCACATGTAAATTTACTACACATAATAAATAACAATTAAAAATGTAAAAAGCTGAATTATTTTTCAAATCCCTAAACATATTGTTACAACGTCAAATAAATATTTTGGAACCACATTCATATAGGAGAAAGGAATAGCTATAAGACATGAGTTTTCACTTAAAAACGGTGGAAACCATAAGATAATAATAGCTAAGTTTTTATATTAATGTATACAAACTCAGTGTTAACTGAAATTGGTGTACTTTATCAAACAAGACGTAGTATTCACCACAAAAAGTAAATTTCCCGTTAGTTCCATGGATAAAAATTTATCTGAAAGACGCTGATTTTTAGAACTGTTTTCGAATCAGTAATCCACAAAAATTGAACCGTTCGACTAAGAAGCACGATAATTCAGAAAAATGTTATGCTTTCATATGAATTCAATATATTGAATTTTTTATCTTGAAGCATCCAGGCGTATTTTTCTTCGAACAAATGTTTTTTTTTTTTTTCATATCCATCGACATATTTCGGAACGTACAGCTTATCCAATATACGAAACCCAAGAAATTTTCGCTGGATGTAGCTTCGTCTGTATTTTTCGTTGAATATACCCTTGTAATATTTTTATTTTGCTTATTGGTGGAACTGGGCAAATTTGTTGGGGTTTTTTTATTTATTTATTTTTGCCTCAGGCACAAAGTATGTTCTGAGAGACTAAGCCAACTTTTGGTTTTTATCTATAACATATTGATTCATTTCATGCATGTGTGTAAAAGTCATAAATGATGATAAATATATTTTTCTTTTTTCTTCTGCAATAGTTTTTTATTTTTGCTTACTCTAATATTAAAATAATAATTTTGTCTTAGACGACAAAAGTAAGATGTTATAGACACGCTGAGTATGAGAGTATTTTATATAGTTGAATTTATATGACTATGATAGTATTTTATAGAATTGATTTTAAATAAGTTTATAAGTAGAAAACAGAAATAGGTTTCAGTCATTCTATTACATTTACAGCAAATCGAACGTGAGTAAACAACAATTTACGAAAAGTGTTCAAGCTTTTATTAGCAAACAGAATATTAAATCAAAACTGTTAAAAATGCGTTAAAAAATAGGTTTAATAACAATCGAAAGAATTTAAGTAAGAAATACAATTGTTGGAAAAAAATAAGAATTTAAAAATCAAAAAATACATGGCAAAATAATACAATGGAACTATTATTTACAATTACCTCTTTAAAAACGAAATTAATAAATGATAATTAATTAAAAACTTTTAAAAGAGAAGATAACCTTACTACAGAAAATATTTCTAAAATAAAAACATCTCTGAGAAAGCGAACAGCTGTCAAAAATAAATTTTCCCAGAGAAATGTTAAATATGTTCTGAGGATAATATTCGATTTAAAAATATCAAAAAACGAAAATGGAACTGACCATTTCAAAGAGAAAAGTTATGCACTGCACAAAAAAAAAAAAGTATTTTTCCAACAAGAAGGATTTTTAAAGCCATTTGTAAGATTTTTCATACATTTATTTAATTTATAAAAATCGAAAGGATATACTGAAAATTCAGATGAGATATTCCCAAAGATGGGAACAGGGTATCCAGGGAAGTTGTAAATAAAAAGAATCTTTAATGGTTTATAAGCTGATTTTCGAATTCGTTCCCACAGGATCCTATACTTTTGTAGATTTTAAAAGTTCAGAAATTTTTTTTTATTTTTATTTAAATTAAATGGATCACACAAAAATAGGGTAGTTCAAAATATTATTTTGGGAAGGAGGGCCTATACCAGTAGGTTATGTGTAAAAATCGGTATGATTATGAGGTTTTTTTGAGGAATATAAATCGGTTTCATGTATAATTTTAGGAGATCAAGTCCATACAAAGACGATTTTGTGTGTAATGTTAAAAAGTGAGATATCAATGTGTTTTTCTAAAGTTAACAGAAAATAAAAAATGACAATATTAAAGGAAAGGATATGCAAACTTTTATTTATTATTATTATCCCACTTGGTAGATAGCAACATCTACATCAGGTTCATGAATCCGTGTACTCATGGAAGAAAGAGGCAGCTTTTGTTATAGTGGAACTCCCGTAGGTAGAAGTCTGGCTTGGCTCCTTGACGCTGAAGGAGGAGAGTAGTGCATTTAGACTTTTAGCAGAAACTACTCCGCATTTGTGTATCGGAAGGGAGAAACCGGAAAACTTCCACCATCTACTCTGATTAAAGAGGCAAGACGCTAAAGATCAGAAAAGCCGCCGAGGCTCCTCGTTGTTTGAAACAGTGTCTGCAACAAAACCGCTAGTGGATTGAACCTAAGACCCTAATGTCCAACAGCAGCGCACGTTGCCACTGAGCCACGAGTCGGGAGAAAGTTTTCTTAAATGCTATTAAGCAAAGTACAATAAGTACTTTAGAATTTAAAAATTAACAGAAATTAATCATAAATTTTGAATTTGGTAGATTTCAAGAAAATACAAAATAAATAAAGAATGAAAGACTTATTTCTGAGAAATAAGAATTTCCCATTGCAGATAGTTTTTTTTTTAAAAAATAAAGTAAAATAATTAGTTTTTAAATATGTTAATTTTCTCTATTTCAATAATAATAGTAATATGAACATTGTAAATTTAAAAGAGGCATAATAATTTAATAATAATTTTCTCGGCATAAAATGAATTCTGAATTTTAATTTCATTATGTAGTGTGCAGGTTGGGCGACCCGATTGTAACTGGGTGTGCATGGGTTGAGCTACATGAGGCGCACAGCAGAGAACTCACAGATTTATTTTCATACTCACAAACACCCACTGCAATTAGACACACACTATTTAATACATTTAAAGACAGATAAGTATAGATTCGTGGAACAACTTCTCTTCTAAGCCGAAAATCTGATACGCGCAGGGTGTGCGAAATTGACTTCCTCACCGGGTGAGATTTTATAGGCCGACTGACCATTTCTCCTAAACGCTACAGAGGGCGCTCTTGCCAATGTTTAGAAGGATTCATGGTTACAATATTAAAATATTGGTATTCTGATGTATCTCCATTTACATATTTAAACATTTATACATTTATTAAAAATTTATTAAAAATTATACATTTATTAAAAAAATTTTTTAAAAATTATACATTTATATTATACATTTATTAAAAAAATGTATTGATTCCATACATTGTTTTAAATTACCATATTTAAAATTATTAAATATTTAAATTATATTTAAAAAATATGACTTTTAGTTTTTCAAAATTTAAACATTACTCTAAACAACATTTTTTTAAAAAATACATCGCTGTTCAAATTTAATTCAACTTAAATAATTCATCATTATTTTGTACAGGCTGATAAAATTTGTTATAATAAAATTCAAAAACATGTTGATATATTTAAAAAGTATTAATTAAGTAATAATTTATATAAATAACTTTTTAACTGTTTAATGTTTTTTAATTAGCATAATTAAAAGTTAAAGTTTATTATCTAGAAAATTAGAAGAAATACATAGTACACAGATTTAAAGCCTGAAATGTATTTTAGTAACGAAAATATTAAGAAGAATGTATAATTAAAATTGTTAAAAAAAATGTGGAAATTTTATAATAATTATATTAAATAGGAATACATTTTTAAAAAATTGGATCTTAAATTACTTATAAAGTGATTTTAATTTTTTTAATGAAATACTGATAATTAATTAACAGGTAAGTAATTTATTTTACGCATAAAGTACACTTTCTCTTAAATTATAAATGCTGCATTATTAGAAATAATATTATTCTTATTTACTTACTCCTAATTCTTTAAAAAGTACTTGTATTAAAAATGTAGAGTAATTATGCTTGCTTATTAAAAAACTGAATAGATAATTTTTTTCATGATTTTGACACGCTTGGAAAAAGTTAAAAGATTATTTCCCCAGGCATACAGTCATAATGAAATGTTTTCCTAATCAGGATGTAAATTGAAAAATTCAGAGGTCATTGTTAAAAAAATCTTTTTTTTTTATGAATACATAACATGTTTTGATAACATTTTCATCATAATAGAGATTAAAAAATTTTATCCATTCTTCTGAGAAACAGACAAAAAAAAAAAAAAAAAAAACATGTAAACTAATTTTTATATTTTTTTTACAAAATATAAAATTATGTTACGAGGCATTCTTAAGAGAATAATCTTTTACATTTTTGAATATTTTACAAAATAAAAACATTTCCTTTGACTAATAAAAACTGAAACGTGTTTTTATATATAGAGAGAACACTCGAAAAAATAATCGAGATAACATTTCTTTTTACGAAATTCCGAAAATAACCGTCAGAGGGCTCTCTTGAATTGCTTTTATCGCTACACAATTTCGTCAGTGTTACAGAATATTTCTTCTTTTAATATCTCTCTAGAGATTCTATTCAGTCAGAAATTCGTTTTAGATATGAATTGTGATTTGTCGTTCCTGTCTCTAGATATTTATTCCTATTTTCAAATTTCACCATTTTCTAGATGTTAAAAATGATGTTGAAAATTACATTTGTCTACGATTTGCAAAGCAATTTCTACAAGAGAAGACAAAATTGAAATCGATGTCCTGGTTTAAATAAGTCACGTTGAACATGGTGATAAATCCTTTAAAAAATGATCACCATAGATATAACATTTTATCCAAACTTTAAATATTCTTTAAGTTATTGTTTGACTGTATTGCTTGTATTTGTCTGTATCTATATCTGATCTATAAATATAGTATTATTGCTACCATGCTATGCAAAATTATTATTTATGGTATTATAGTATATAATCTATTTTATATGTAGTAATATAATATATTTTTAGACAAGTTTCTTTTGTAATTTGAAATTTGAATTCGTAGGGAAAAAAGTAGATTTTTATGATATAAATATATATTTAAATGAAAAATTATAATGGTTTAAAATCTTATAGATAGTGTCAAAGAAGCAAACCAATAAATATCTAACAGATCCAAAATTTTAACAAATAAGAAAGTTTAAATATAAAAGCCAATATTTTACCAATAGCCTACATTTTTTTCTCTATATTGCAGAAAGTCCTTTATAAATAATTTACATTCATTTTTTTAAGTTTATATGGCGCTATCTATTGGTAGATACATGCAATTTAAATCTAAAAAAACAAAATTAATTAATTAAATTTAATTAATAAATTAATATTTGAAAAAACTGTATTAACATCCAGTTTCATCCACAACAAGTTTTAAAAAAATGTGTTTGAACTTGAGTGAATGAATAAAAAGTATTTTATGAACGATTGAAAATTTGAACAAGATATATATACAGGGAGAGCGTGACCTAATAGAAGGAATTGAAAAAGGAAAACAGAGGTTTTTGATTTGCATGCATATGTAAGTTTACTACACATAATAAATAACAATTAAAAATGTAAACAGCTGAATTATTTTTCAAATCCATAAACATATTGTTACAACGTCAAATAAATATTTTGGAACCACATTCATGTAGGAGAAAGGCATAGCTATAAGACATGAGTTTTCACTTAAAAACGCTGGATACCACAAGATAATAATAGCTAAGTTTTTATATTAATGTATACAAACTCAGTGTTAACTGAAATTGGTGTACTTTATCAAACAAGACGTACTATTCACCACAAAAAGTAAATTTCTCGTTAGTTCCATGGATAAAAATTTATCTGAAAGAAGCTGATTTTTAGAACTGTATTCGAATCAGTAATCCACAAAAATTGAACCGTTCGACTAAGAAGCACGATAATTCAGCAAAATGTTATGCTTTCATCTGAATTCAATATATCGAATTTTTATCTTGAAGCATCCAGGCGTATTTTTCTTCGAACAAATGGGTTTTTTTTTTTCATATCCATCGACATATTTCGGAACGTACAGCCTATCCAATATACAAAACCCAAGAATTTTTCGCTGGATGTAGCTTCGTCTGTATTTTTCGTTGAATCTACACTTGTAATATTTTTATTTTGCTTATTGGTGGAACTGGGCAAATTTGTTGGGCTTTTTTTTTTTTTTTTTTTATTTATTTTTTGCCTCAGGCAGAAAGTATGTTCTGAGAGACTAAGTCAACTTTTGGTTTTTTATCTATAACATATTGATTCATTCCATGCATGTATGTAGAAGTCATAAATGATGATAAATATATTTTTCTTTCTTCTGTAATAGTTTTTTTATTTTGTTCTCTGAAATATTATCTTAATTCAATTCCTTCTATTAGCTCACACTTTCCCTATATATATCTTGTTCAAATTTTCAATCGTTCATAAAATACTTTTTATTCATCCACTCAAGTTCAAATACATTTTTTTTGAACTAGTAGTGGATGACACTTGAGGTTAATACAGTTTTTTCAAATATTAATTCAGTAATTAAATTTAATTAATAAATTATTTTTTTTTTTAGATTTAAGTTGTATATATCTACCAATAGATGACGTCAGATAAACTTAAAAAATGAATGAAAATTATTTATAAAGGACTTATAGTAATATAAAAGTAATTTTTATATTACTTGTGTTTAGCTTAGACGACAAAAATAAGGTGATATGCACATACAAAAATAAGGTATACTTCTTTTCTCATACATCCTGCAAAATTACATTCTTTTATAATGTTTAAAATTTTACTATAACCAAGCAACTAGAACAATAATTGATATTTTTCTTTCCTCATTAATAGTTTTTTTTTAATTTGGTTTTTGATATATTACTACTGGGTCCAAAAAGTAAGGCCAGTTTTCAATTCAAATTTTCCGAACATATCGTATTTCGTATTTCTTTTTTTTTTTTTTTTTTTTTTTTTAGTTTGTTGGCATAGTTCTAAAATTTTACGTCATTTTATATATATTTAAAATTTTACACTATACATTAGTGTTTGAGTTAAGCTACGTTTTGTGAGATGCTAAAACTGATTCAGGTGATTTTTGAATTGTCTGCATTAATTAAGCAAGAACTTGCATTAAATTCTGTTTGCGGAAACGTATAGAATGTTGCAGAAGGCATTCGGTGAGCATTCCTATATCGGAAAGAAATGTTTAGAAGTGGTATAAACAGTTCAAAGAAGGCAGAGAACGCGTTGAAGACGAAGAGCACTCTGGTCGACCATCCACCTCAACCCACGGAGCTCACGTCCAAAAAATTAAAGATTTGGCTTTTACAAAATATTAAAGATTTGGTTCTTTGGTTGCCGTCGATTTACAATTTGCTGATAATGTTGGAATTTCAAAAAGGACGGTCAATTCAAATCTCAATTGGTACCGAAAACATTGAATGCGCTAGCTACACTGCATTGATTCTTCGTGACTTTTTCGCCAAAACTGAAACCCATATCGTTCCACAACCACTGTATTCACACCGTGTGACTTCTGGCTATTCTATAAACTCAAAAGACTACTCCGGGGCACTGTTTTGAGTCGAATGAAGAGATTCAACATGAATCGCCGTGCGTTTTGAAGTCCATCCCTGCCGATGGCTTTTTAGCATGCATTGAGGATCGGAAAAAGTGCATTGTGTTCGGAGGCGATTGAAGGCGATGAAATAAATTTGGAAGAATAAATAAATAGTTTTTGAAAAAAATAAATAATTGATCTTATTTTTTGGGAAGAGTAGTATATACTAAATCGTCTTGGTATGGACTGGATCTCCTAAAGTTATACATGAAACCGATTTATACTCCTCATAAGAACTCATAATTCTACTGAATTTTACACTTAACCTATTGAAGTAGGCGCTCCCTTCCAAAAGAAACTTTTTATCCACTATATTTTTGAGTAATCCATTTATTTAAGTTCAAAACAAAAACAATAATTTCTGAACTTTTAAATTCTACAATTTGATTCTACAATACTGTGGGAACGAATTCCAAAGTTCAGCTTTTAAAGCCATTAAAGATTCTTTTTATGCACACCTTCTCTGGATTCCCTGCTCCCATTTCTGGGAATACCTCATCTGAATTTTCAGTATATCCTTTTGAATCCGATAAATTAAAAAAAAAAAAAATCTTGCAAATGGCTGTAAAGATTCTTCTTTCCTGAAAAAACTTTTTTTTTTGTGCAATGCATAACTTTTCTCTTTGAAATGGTCAGTTCCATTTTCGTTTTTGATATTTTAAATCGAATACTACACTATCCTCAGAACATATTTAACATTCCTCTGGGAAATTTTATTTTTAACAGCTGTTTGCTTTCTCAGAGATGTTTTTTATTTTAGAAATATTTTCTGTGAAGTATCTTCTATTTTAAATAAATCATGTTAAATGTTTTAAATTAATTACCATTTATTAATTTCCTTTTTAAAGAGGTAATTATGAATAATGGTTTTATTGTATTATTTTGCCGTGTATTTTTTGATTTTTAAATTCTTATTTTCACAGACAATTGTATTTATTGGTTAAATTTTTTTATTATTATTAAGTCTGTATAATAATTTATTATATTATTAATTTTAAATCATTTTTATCATTTTAAATCTGAAAGACAATATTGTTACTTATTTAATACTTTTTGGTCTGAATAATAATTCTTTATAATAAATTATAAGTCTTCCAAACGAAATAAATCATGATATTTATAAAAATATATGTTCCTTTTAATTGTATCAACACAAACTTATATTATTATTTAATTTTATACATTTTTAAATTTAACTACAAATTCAGAAGGATAATACTAAAGGGTAGAATATACAAACTTTCTTAAATATTATTAAGCAAAGTACAATAAATATTTTAGAATTTAAAAATTAACAGAAAATAATAAAATATTTTTATTATTATTTTGATTATCTTAAAATATTTGCAACAGTTTTAATTTAATATTATGTTTGCTAGTAAGAGCTTGAAAATGTTTCTTAAACTGCTGTGCACACGATCGGTTTACTGCAAATGTAATATAGTGACTAAACCTATTTCTGTTTTTCACTTATAAACTCATATAAAATCAACCCTATAAAATACTCATATAAAATTAACTCTATAAAATATTCTCATAATCGTATAAAATCAATATAAAATACTCTAATACTCGTATAAAATCATTTCTACAAAACACTCTCATACTGGTTTAAAATCAATTCTTTAAAAAACTTTCATACTCATATAAAATCAACTCTATAAAATAATCTCTTACTCACATAAAATCAACTCTGTAAAATAATCTCTTATTCATATAAAATCAACTCTATAAAATAATCTCTTACTCACATAAAATCAACTCTGTAAAATAATCTCTTATTCATATAAAATCAACTCTATAAAATAATCTCATACTCATATAAAATCAACTCTTTTTTTCAGTTATAATTTTAATGGCTCTGATTTCTTTTAAAAATCAGAATTCACGAGATCCAATTTTTTTTTTTTTTAATTTAAAAAAAGTTGTTGTTTCTTATTATACTATACACCCTGTTATTTTTAGAAGATTGAAAGGAACAAAAGACAAAGGCATGAAAATGAAATATATATATATATATATATATATATATTGCGTGCTTAATTTTAAAATTTATAAATTTTTACATAGGTTCAAATTTTAAATTTTAAACCACTAAAAACCCATTTTTAATACATTCTTAATGCTGCTCTGTTTTTTATGAACAGCTTATTTGAGTTCAGATTCATATAGACCTTTTCAATTAATAAATACGAAACATTTTACAAATAGTAAAACAATACTTAAAATTCCTTGCTTGAACAAAATTGTTTCCTTGTGAAATACGCAGCCTCACGCCAGCTCATTTTTTTTTTATTCATCTCATTTTTAAAATATGTTACATAGTACCATATAATAAAGGGTCAGTCAAATGAAAACATATAAATCTTCTACGTAATAATTTACTGAGAAAAGGAGAAACACTGGTACATCATTTTTCTATATCATGCACAAAACAAAATGAAAAAAAAATGAAAACCTTAAAAATGTACCAGAAAAAATTTTTTGTGAGCAAATGAAAAACATTGGTACATTCTTTCTTTACTTGAACTCTTATGTTCAAAACAAATTAATACCCGAGTGAAACCCATTTGATCCTAAATGGAAACATATAAA
This sequence comes from Caerostris extrusa, assembly GCA_021605095.1. Classification (NCBI taxonomy): domain Eukaryota; kingdom Metazoa; phylum Arthropoda; class Arachnida; order Araneae; family Araneidae; genus Caerostris; species Caerostris extrusa. The sequence goes on from BPLR01020727.1 coordinate 39,372, forward strand.
TCTTTTAAGAAATAATTTATTGAGAAATTAAGAAACACTGGTACATCATTTTTCTACAAAATCTACTTCATGCTTAAAACAAAATGAAATCCAAATGAAAACCAGAAACGTCTTCTAAGGGAAAATTTATGGAGCAAATGAAACAACTAGTATATCCTAATATTTTAGTATATCTAATTGAATTATAATTTAATATCCTAGTATATCTCTAATTGAACAAATCAAAACAAATGTTCAAAACAAATTAAAACCCAAATGAAACCCATATGAACCCAAATGAAAACCTATAAATATTTTAAGAAATAATTTACTGAATAAATGAGAAACAATGGTATATCTATCTTCTTTCAATGTATCTTCATTGATACTCAAAACAAGTTCCTTAACACTTCTAAAATGCTAAAATCTAAAATGCTTCTCCAATGCCTGGAATCTGTTGGAAAAATATTCTTTTGAAGTTTTACAATCAAGTATGCACCCTGAATCACCTCTACATCAAATCAAAACCTACATGTGTGACTATTTCTTTCACAGTCACCCAGTTATTTTATTTTCCTTTCCCTGGAGTGGGCATGGATATTTGTGAGTGGTTCGGAATCCACTTTAAACTGAAGATCGGTCTTATTTGACCTTGTGTGCACAAGATGTTTGTAGAGCTACAAAACAATCAAGTTTCTACAATAACAATGTCCAATGCCCACTTTTCATTATTACTAAGATGATGAGAAACCTTTGAAGATGTTCAACCACTTTGACATTTTTAGTCCACTCATACCTCTGCTGCATGAATCTTTCTATTGTACTTTTACTCGACCATTTACTTCAATAGATTTCACATTTTCATTTTTCAAAAATATTTTAACAGACTTCCTTCTTTTGCTGTAATTTTTCAGCGGATAGTCATCTTTTCATTGGTATTAGGAAAGTAACTTTTTTTTCTCTATACTATTCTTCAGTCTACTAGACATCTCTTATCTTACTAGAAACAATATTGCCAATTTACAGGAAGTTTAAAATTGGTAAAATGTTGTACAATTTTTGAAATTCTACGATTTTTTTTTTTTTTTTTTTAGAATTTCTATATTTTACTCAGTCTGCTTTATAAATGTAAAATATTTCAAAAATTTTTGAAAATATTTTTCAAAATTATTTCTCACTTTTAAATTGAATCTTTCAAATGAATGGAATAATAATAGCATTGTTCTTATTTTCTATACACGCAACATTTATTTAATTCCTTCTATTAGCTCACACTCTCCCTATATATATCTTGTTCAAATTTTCAATCGTTCATAAAATACATTTATTCATCCACTAAAGGTCAAATACATTTTTGAACTTGATTAATACACTGGATGTTAATACAATTTTTTCAAATATTAATTCATTAATTAAATCTAGTATTTTTTTAGATTTAACATGCATGTATCTACCAATAGATAGCGCCAGATAAACTTAAAAAAAATGAATGAAAATTATTTATAAAGGACTTTCTGCAATAGAGTGAAAAAAAGTAGGAATTGACTTTAAAATGTTTTTTTTATATTACTTGTTTTGTATATAGAACTATTATTGAATTATTATTCTGAAATTTTTGTTATTTAGAAATTTGAATTTAATACATGTTCTTAACTGTCTTTATTTTAGTTTGTAAATAAATTAAAAGGAAGGGGCTTGATGGCCGTGCGAATAGCACTGTGGCGATCGGTGCCACAGGTTTTGAGTTCAAGTCCCAGTGGGGCCATGATATTTGTCGTGGTTCGGAATCCACCTCTAACCGTAGGCACCTGTCTAATATGATTGTCGAGGCCTAGGCTAGCTCGCAACCCTACCCGTAAAAAGAAATCAACTCCTGTCTCGAAATCTGCCAGTAGGCAGACGTCCTTGGCCCATCATGGGCTGTAGTGCCAGGAGTTTATTTGTTTAAATTAAAAAGTGGAGGCTATTATTTTCAATATTTCTGGTCTACAAATAAATTTGTCTTCAAAATGGACTAAATTACTTAAAGCTATTCTAAAAAAATATTATTTTTATATGAAAATAAATTATTTCACTTAAAAGGCTTCATAAGCATACTGATATCAATCAAATGACTATGCATCCCTAAAAAGATTTTTATTATTTTTTTATCCAATTCTTAATATTTAAAAGAAAAAATGAATGCTAAATATAAGAAATAAAAAGTTGCAAAATCTATACTTAACTTTCCAAGCCATTAACAATCCATTTTAAAGACATCTTTTAAAATATGGCAATTTTGCATTTTAAGAATTCCTCATCTGAATCCAATCTCTTTTAGTATAACTTTTGGAACTTATAAATTAAATCAAAAATGACGAAACATTTCTCAAAACGGCTCTAAAAATACTCATAATCTTTCTTCCAACTTTTACCTTCTAGCGGTAATTCTTTCTTCCATTCTGTTCTGAATTAAGAATTGAATGCTGGCACTTCCCCTAAAACATTCTCAACACTCTTTGAGGAAGATTTCTTTTTGCAGATGTGTGCTTTCCCAAGCACGAAAGATGCTGCACTAGGACAAATGTAATCAATTAAACGAATCGTCCAGAATGTCTCCTACAGGAAATTTCAATTTGTACCTATTTGCCAAAAAGCAAGTTCTCTTTTTTTATGCTTATTAATCTCATTAAATGCCAGCTAGCGCGTGAACCGATTTTATTTTTCCACGCTTCTACTTCATTTTAATGAAGAACATGCAAAACGTTTTATCCATTTCAGAGGGAAAAAGAAAAAAAAAAATTATAATGGCCATCCAAAATGCTGAGATGGGTGTTTTTGCCTTTAGGGATACAAAAAAGTTCTTGTTCTTTTTATCCTTTTTGTTTTTTTATATATAAGAAGAAAATAGAATTATTGAAGATACGAGGTATAATTTTTTTTTTACAATAAAATGCAATGGAAGACAACGAAGCATTAAATTCGTACCACCATTTTAAGTATAAAAATAAAAATATTTGCATGAAAAAGGGGTTACTGTCTTCTGTAATTATTCTATTTAATTAATTAGCCAAGCGAACTGCCATTTTTTATCCTGGCATGATAAAATGAACCTGTCCAAGTTATGACCTTCATGTGCTATTTTCTTTAGTATACATGAAAAAGATTTTTCTTTAAAAAATTAACCGATCAAATGATAAAAATAATACTGCAAAAATTTTTTTATAAAAGTATATGCTAAAGTTATAAGTAGTTAATAATGTTTTTCTTTAATAGTACTATAATACTAGTAAGAAATGAGAAATATTATAAATAATTTAAATATGATTGTTGAGAAAAGTATAAAAAATAACTATTCTTTTGTAGGTGATAATGAATTTGATATTTTTAATTTAATTTTGTAAATTCATTTTTCTGTTTCCTGATAAGTTTATTCTTTATAAATTCATTTTCCATGTTTCCTCAGTATTTATTATTATTCCTCATATTTTTATCTTTATTTTATAGTTTATTTTGTAAAAGCGTAAACATTATAAACTATTGTACTTTTGTAGGATATATGGGAAAATGTACAAAAGTACTGTAGTTTTGTTCTGTAAAAATACTGTAGTAATGTAATAAAAAAGGAAAATAGTACACCTTATTTTAGTGTGTCTGTATAATTTAATTTTTTTTCATCTAAGGTTACTTTAATATTACAGAAAACAAGATAAAAAAACTATTACAAAACTATTACAGAAAAAAAAATATTTATTATCATTTATGGCATACATGGAATAAATGTGTTGTAGATAAAACACCAAAAGTTGTCTTACTCTGTTAGAACATACTTTCCGCCTGAGGCAAAAATAAATAAATAAAAAAGCCCAACAAATATGCTCAGATCGACCAATAAGCAAAATAAAAATACTAGAAGGCCGAATGCCTTCTGCAACATTCTATACGTTTGCGCAAACAAAATTTAACGAAAATTCTTGCTTAATTAATTCTGACAATTCAAAAATTGTCACAAAACCAAGAGTAACTCAAGCTCTAATGAATATTTTGACGTAAAATTTCACACAGAAGTCAAGAACAGTGCTAACAACCTAAAAAAAGAAAAAAAATGAAATACCATATTCCCGGAAAATTTAAATTGAAAACAAATTAAAAATCTATTACTGAAGAAAGAAAAATATCAAATATTCTAGTTGTTTTGTTTTAGTAAAATTTTAAACATTATAAAAGAATGTAATTTTGTAGGTTGTATGAGAAAGAAATAAAAAAAAAATTACTACGGAAGAAAGAAAAATATATTTATCATTATTTATGACTTCTACACACATGCATGGAATGAATCAATATGTTGTAGATAAAACACCAAAGTTGACTTATTCTCTCCAAACATACTTTCCGCCTGAAGCAAAAATAAATAAAAAAAAAGCCCAACAAATTTGCCCAGTTCCACCAATAAGCAAAATAAAAAATATTACAAGTGTATATTCAACGAAAAATACAGACGAAGCTACATCCAGCGAAAAATTCTTGGGTTTTGTATATTGGATAGGCTGTACGTTCCAGAAATATGTCGATGGATATGAAAGAAAACCATTTGTTCGAAGAAAAATACGCCTGGATGCTTCAAGATAAAAATTCGATATATTGAATTCAGATGAAAGCATAACATTTTTCTGAATTATCGTGCTTCTTAGTTGAATGGTTCAATTTTTGTGGATTACTGATTCGAATAGAGTTCTAAAAATCAGCTTCTTTCACATAAATTTTAATCCATGGAACTAACGGGAAATTTACTTTTTGTGGTGAATGGTATGTCTTATTTGATAAAGTATGAAAGAAGATGTCATTAAATTTGTAATATTAATTTAAAGATTTAGCCCTCTAAAGCATAATGCCTCAGCTTTTGGGTTTGAGTCCCGGTGGTAGCATGAATGTTTGTAGTGGTTCAAACATCTACTTAAAACCCTAGGTCTCGGCCTAATATGACTGTAAGGCGTAAGTCTGACAATCCTACTCCGTAAAAAGAATACATCCCTCTCTCTCAAAATCTGCCGGTAGACAGGGAGCCATAGATATCGTGAACCTATAATTGTTTGTCTTTAAATGTGTTAAATATTGTTTATATCTAGCATATATACTGTGGATTTTTATGTGTCAATAAGGCTGTGAGTTCTCCAGACTTTGATAAGTATCTCAACCCAATCATATCCAGCTATAATCTGCTGCCCAACCGGCACACTTCATGGTTTTTTATTATTTTTTTATTGTTATTGTTATCATGTAGATGAGTCATGTTTTTGATAAATTAGAAGCAGTTTGATATTTAATTATATACATCAATTATTAGAGCATCAAAATTATATCTTATTATTAATTATATCTTATCACAAAAAAAAATGGTAAATGGATCAATATTTTTCAATTGAAAATCCACTTCTTTTTTATTTTAAATATTAGCATCTATTTAGTCATGTTTTTGATCAGAATATTTTTTTTTCAATGCAGCTGGCAAACAGACATGGACGTCTGATCAGAATATTTCACCAGAAATAATATAAAAATTTAATATAAAATAAAATATATAAATATATATATTTTAAAAATAAAATATAAAAATTTCATATTTTAATCGGAAATATTTAATATAATATTTTTTGGGCTATACACATCATATATTGGAGCATCGAAAATGGGTATGAAAAAAATCATTTGTTCGAAGAAAAATACGCCTGGATGCTTCAAGATAAAAATTCGATATATTGAATTCAGATGAAAGCATAACATTTTTCTGAATTATCGTGCTTCTCAGTTGAATGGTTTCAATTTTTGTGGATTACTGATTCGAATAGAGTTCTAAAAATCAGCTTCTTTCAGATAAATTTTATGCATGGAACTAACGGGAAATTTACTTTTGTGGTGAATAGTATGTCTTATTTGATAAAGTAAACTTACTTAACACTAAATTTGTATGTATTAATATAAAGACTTAGCTATTATAATCCTGTGATATCCACCGTTTTTGACAAACTGGCGAATCTTATGTATGCCTCTCTCTGTATGAATGTTGTTCTAAAATATTTATTTTACATTGTGACAATATATTTATGGATTTGAAGTATTATGCATCTTTTTACTTTTAGAATTGTTATTTATTATGTGTAGTAAATTTACATGTGCATGCAAGTTAAAAATATTTGTTTCTTTCTTTTATTTGTTATTGGCTTTTACATTTAAACTTCTTGTCAAAATTTTGATTCAGTTAAATATTTATTAGTTTGCTTTTTTTTGACACTAACTATATCATTTTAAACCCTACAATTTTCGTTTAAATAAACACTTATATTTTTATATCACATAAATCTGCTTTTTTTCAATATCATTTCAAATTTAAAATTACAAAAGAAACTTGTTTAAAAAATGTATTATATTGCTACATATAAAATATATTATATACTATATTACTATAAATAATAATTTTGCACAGCAGGGGGAGTAATAATACTAAATATAACGTATATATATATTTTATATTTTTATATATATATTTATTTTATATATATATATAATCAAATACAAGGAATACAGTCAACAATATCTTAAAGGATATTTAAAGTTAGGATAAAAATTTTATATATATGGCTATCATTTTTAAAAGAATTTATCACCATGTTCAACGTGACTTATTTTAACCAAGACATCGATTTCAATTTTATCTTCTCTTGTAGAAATTGCTTTGCAAATCGTAGACAAAATGTAATTTTCAACATCATTTTTAACATCAAGAAAATGGTGAAATTTGAAAATAGAATAAATATCTAGAGACAGGAACGACACATCACAATTCATATCTAAAACGAATTTCTGACTGAATAGAATCTCTAGAGAGATATTAAAAAAAGAAATATTCTGCAACACTGACGAAATTGTGTAGCGATAAAAAAGCAATTCAAGAGAGCCCTCTGACGGTTATTTTCTGAATTTCGTAAAAGAAATGTTATCTCTATTATTTTTTGAGTGTTCTCTTTATATAAAAACACGTTTCAGTTTTATTAGTCAGAGGAAATGTTTTTATTTTGTAAAATATTCTCAAAAAAATGTAAAATTATTCTCTTAAGATTATTTTATATTTAAAAAAGTATAAAAAGTTTCCTGTTTTTTATCTGTTCCTCGAGAGAATGGATAAAAGTGTTTTAATCTCTACTATGTTGAAAATGTTATCAAAACATGTTATGTATTCATAAAAAATATTTTTTAACAATGATTTCTGAATTTTTCAATTTACATCCTGATTAGGAAAACATCTCATTATGATTGTATGCCTGGGAAAATAATCTTCAAGCATGTCAAAATCGTGAAAAAAAATTATCTATTCAGTTTTTTTAATAAGAAAGCATAATTATTCTACATTTTTAATACAACTATTTTTAAAAAGAATTACAGTAAGTAAATAAGAATAATATTATTTTTAATAATGCAGCATTTAAAATTCAAGATAAAGTGCACTTATGTGTAAAATAAATTATTTACCTATTAATTAATGGTCAGTATTTCATTAAAAAATTAAAACACTTTATAAGTAATTTAAGATCCTATTTTTTAAAAATGTATTCCTATTTATTTTAATTATTATAAAATATCTACATTTTTTTATTAATTTTAATTGTACATTCTTCTTAATATTTTCGTTATTAAAAATACATTATAGTCTTTAAATCTGTGTACTATGTATTGCTTCTAATTTTTAGATAATAAATTTTTAACTTTTAAATTATATTAAATAAAAATGTTAAACAGTTAAAAAGCTGTTTATATATTAGTTAATAAATATTTATAAATATATCAGCATGCTTTTGAATTCAATTATAACTAATTTTATCAGCACATACAAATTAAATGAAGAATTATTTATGATGCATTAAATTTGAACATTATAATATTTAAAAACTATTGTTTAGAATAATGTTTAAATTTTGAAAGTATAAAATTCATATTTTATTTTAAATGTGACTTTAATATTGAATAATTTTAAATAGGATTTTGTCAATGAAAAAAAAAAAAATCAATGAAATTAATAAAAAAAAATTAAATAATGTCTTGTATGCAAATTGAGATACACCAATACACCTATATTTTTAATATCTTAACCATGGTTCCTTCTACCCATTGGCAAGAGCACCGTTTGTGGTGTTTAGTAGAAATGGTCAGTTAGCATACAGATTCTCACCTGGAGATGAAGTATATTTTCGCACACCCTGCGCGTAGCCGAGTATCAGGTTTTCGGCTTAGAAGAGCATTTCTTCCACAAATCTATACTTATCTGCCTTTAAATGAGTTAAATAGTGTGTCTAATTGCAGTGTGGTGTTTGTGCGTGTGAAAATAAATCTGGGAGTTCTCCAACCTGTGCCTCACGTAGTTCAACCCAACCACACCCAGTTACAATCAGGTAGCCCAACCTGCACACTGCACAATGAAATTAAAATTCAGAATTGAAATTATGCCAAGAAATTTATTATTAAATTATTAGAAAATTTTTATACCACTTTTATAATTTATCAGGTTCATATTATATTTATTATTGAAATAGAGAAAATTAACATATTCTAATTTAAAACTAATTATTTTACTTTATTTTTTTTTAAAAAAAAATCTATCTGCAATGGGAAATTCTTATTTCTCAGAAGTAAGTGTTTTATTCTTTTAATTATTTTTGTAATTTCTTGAAATCTACGAAATTCAAATTTGTGATAAACTTCCATTAATTTTTAAATACTAAAGTACTTATTGTACTTTGCTTAATAACATTTAAGAAAACTTTCTCCCGACTCGTGGCTCAGTGGCAACGTGCGCTGCTGGTGGCCATTAGGTCTTAGGTTCAATCCACTGGCGGTTTTGTTACAGGCACTGTTTCAAAAAACGAGGAGCCTCGGTGGCGTTTCTGATCTTTAGCACCTTGCCTCTTTAATTAGAGTACCTGGTGGAAGTTTTCGGTTTCTTCCATCCGATACACAAATGCGGAATAGTTTCTGCTAAATGTCCTCCCTGAATGCACTTCCCTCCTCCTTCAGCGTCAAGGAGCCAAGCCAGACTTCTACCTACGGTTATTCCATTATAACAGAAGCTGCCTCCTTCCTTCCTTTCTTCCATGAGTACACGGATTCATGAACTTGACGTAGATGGTGCTATCTACCAAGTGGGATAATAATAATAAATAAAAGTTTGCAGATTCTTTCCTTTAATATTGTCATTTTGTATTTCTTGTTAACTTTAGAAAAGGACATTGATATTTCACCTTTTAACATTACACACCAAATCATCTTTGTATGGATTTGATCTCCTAAAATTACACATAAAACCAATTTATATTCCTCAAAAAAACTCATAATCATACCGATATTTACACATAGCCTACTGGCATAGGCCCTCCTTCCCAAAATAATATTTTGATCTACCATATTTTTGTGTGATCCATTTATTTTAAACAAAAAAAAAAAAAAATTCTGAACGTTTAAAATCTACAAAATGATACTACAAACCTGTGGGAACGAATTCCAAAGTTCAACTTTTAAAACCATTAAAAAGATTCTTTTTATGCACACCTTCCCTGTATGCCCTGTTCCAATTTCTGGGAATACCTCATCTGAATTTTCAGTATATCCTTTTGAATCTGATAAATTAAATAAATGTATGAAAAATCTTGCAAATGGCTGTAAAGATTCTTCTTTCCTGAAAAATACTTTTTTTTGTGCAATGCATAACTTTTCTCTCTGAAATGGTCAGTCCAATTTCGTTTTTGATATTTTAAATCGAATACTACACTATCCTCTGAACATATTTAACATTCCTCTGGGAAATTTTGTTTTTAACAGCTGTTTGCTTTCTCAGAGATGTTTTTCTTCTTTAGAAATAGTTTCTGTGAAGAAAATTTTAAAAGAAATATTTTCTATTTTAAATAAATCAGATTAAATGCTTTTAATTTATTATCATTTATTAATTTCATTTTTAAAGAGGTAATTGTAATAATGGTTTTAATGCCTTAATTTGCTATGTTTTTTTTTTTTTTTTTATTATTATTTTTACAAGCGATTGTATTTATTGGTCAAATTTTTTTGATAATTATTAAATTTATTTATTAACAAATTTTTAGTAGTTTTGATTTAATATTATGCTTGTTAGTAAAAATTTGAAAACTTGACTGTTGACTGTTGTTTACACACGATAGGTTTATTTCAAATATTGTAGAGACTTACTATTTTTGTTTTTTTAATGATAAACTCATATAAAATCAACCCTTTAAAATACTCATATAAAATCAACTTTATAAAATACCCTCATACTCGTATAAAATAATGTCTATAAAAAACACTCATATTCATATAAAATTAACCCTAAAATACTCTCATACTCATATAAAATCAACTCTATACTATACTCTTATACTCATAAAATACTCTCATACTCATAAGAATCAACTCCATGAAATGCTCTCATACTCATATAAAATCAACTCTATGAAATAAACTCATATTCATATTAAATCAATGCTCTTTTTTTTTCCGTCATAATTTTAATCGCGCTGATTTCTTTAAGAAACACCGAATTCACGAGATTCAAGCGGTTGTTAAACTTAAAAAATTATTTCTTTCTGTACAACTTGTTATTAATCTTCAGAAGAATGTATGGAATGAAAGAGAAAGGCATGAAAAGGGAAGAAATGATGCATGCTTAATTTTAAAATCTGTAAATTGTTTCATAGGTGCAAATTTCAAATTTTTGTACTGTTACTCTATATTTTATGAGCAGCTTATTTGAATACAATTTCATATAGATCTTTTAAATTCATAAATAGGAAAAAATTTGCAAATAGAAAAACGACTCTTAAAAATCCTTGCTTGAACAATATTATTTCCCTTGAGAAATACATAATCTTGCGCTACTGGATGTCAGCTCATTTTTGTTATTCGTCTCGTTTTAAAATATGTTACACTTTATCATATGGTAAAGGGTTAGTCAAATGAAGACTTATAAATCTTTTAAGGAATAATTTACTCAGCAAATGAGATAAACTAATACATCCTTTTTCTACATGACCTACTTCATGATCGAAACAAATTGAAACCTTAATAAAAACCCTAAAACTCTTCTAAGAAAAAACTTATTAAGGAAATGAAAACACTAGTGCATTCTTGCTCTAATTGACCTTCCTTTTATTCAAAACAAATATGAACGCAAATGCAAATCTATAAATCTTTTAACAAATAATTTATTGAGAAAATGCGAAACACTTACGCATCGTTTTCTACAAGATCTACTTCATGCTCAAAACAAAATGAAATGCAGATGAACTCAAATGAAAACCCTGAAAGCCATCTAGGGAAAAATTTACTGAGCAAATAAAAAACACTAGTACATCCTTTCTTTAATTGACCTGCCTTATGCTCAAAATAATTTAAAACCCTAGTGAAACCTTTATCATCCCAAATGGAAACCCATAAATCTTTTAAGAAATAATTTACTGGGTAAATAAGAACAAGCCATTTGACCGTCAGGCACCAACTGTGATAAACTAAACATTCCAAAAGATGGTATCATAACTTTCATTGCACAAAACGTAACTGTTGAGTGAGTGGCAGCCCTACACTGTAAAAAAACATCGATATCTCCAGCAAGCTTGTCTCGAAAACTGTCAGTAATCAAACTGACTTGCCCTACCATGGTGGGGCAAAGCCGTTAATTGTTAAAATTAAAAAAAATGGATGTTATTATTTTCAATATTTCTCGTCTATACATAAATTAGTCTTTAGAATGAACTAAATTAATTAAAACTATTCTTAAAAATTTTATTTTTATATTAATATAATTTATTTCACAAATTATTTTCAAAAGGCTTCATACCCCAACTGCTATCAACAAATACATATTTGCATGAAACAAATGTCTATGCATACCAAAAATTACTATTTTTTTATCCAATCGTTAATATTTAAAGCAAAAAAAAAGAATGCAAAAAATGAGAAATAAAATGCTTCAAAATCCAATACTTTAACTTTTTAAGCCATTAACAATCCATTTTAAAGACATCTTTTAAAATATGGCATTTCTTCATTTTGAGAATTCCCCATCTGAATCCAAATTCTTTGCAGTGCAACCTTTGGAACTTATAAATTAAATAAGAAACACGAAACATCTCTCAAAATTGCTCTAAAAGTACTCATAATTGTTTCCAACTTTTCAATTCAGCTGTAATTCTTCCTTCCATTCTGTTCCGAAATAAGAATCGAATGCTGGCATTACCTCTAAAACATTCTCAACACAATTTGAGGAAGATTTCTTTCAGCAGTTGTGTAATTTCCCAAGCACAGGCACAAATGTAATCAATTAAACGAATCGTACAGAATGTTTCCTACTGGAAATTCAATTTGTACCGATTTGCCGAAAGCAAGTTCACTTTTATGCTTATTAATCTCGTTAAATGCCAGCTAGCGCGTGAACTGATTTTATTTTTCACGCTTCTACTTTATTCTAATGAAGAACATGGAAAACGTTTTATCTGCGAAAAAAAGAAAAAAATAGGGACATCAAAATGCTGAGATGGGTATTTTTGACTTTAGGCGCATAAAAAAGTTTAACTGAAAACTTCTTGTTCTTTTATATTTTTTTTTTTTCATTGTATATATGAAGGAAATAGAATTATTGAAGATGTGAGGTATAATTTTTTTCACATTAAAATGCAATGGAAGACAACTAAGCAATAAATTCGTACTGCCATTTTAAGTATAAAAATTTTAAAAAATTGAATGAAAATCTGCTTATTGTCTGCTGTAATTATTCTATTTAATTAATTAGCCGTGTGAACTACCATTTTTATCTTGGCAAGATAAAATGAACCGTTCCACGTTATGACATTCACGTGTTATTTATACATTAAAAAGATTTTTAATTTAAAAAATTGACTTATGAATAGAAATAATACTGCAAAATATTTTTTAAAAATTTATGGTAAAGTTATAATTAGTTGATAATCTTTTTTCTTTAATAATATTAACAGACAAGAAAAAATGTATAAATAATCTGGATATGATCCTTCATGAAAGTATATATATTTTTCTTTTTTTCCTTTCTAATGCAGCTGGCAAACACTTAGACAGCTTGGTCTTGGATGCCTTAAGGTAAGCGCTGCACAGACGTTACTCACTTACATTACCCAGGGGCGCGTGTATCTTGAAGATAAGCCACGGGCGTTCAGTAGTAATGCCCCCTGCAACGCTCTACGATCCTATTAGGACCGGGACCTACTTTTTTAAAGTGGATTCCGAACCACTACAAACAACCATGGTACCGCCGGGTCTCGAACCCGAAACCTGTGGCACCGAGCGCCAGAGCGCTAAACCACTCGGCTTTTCAGGCCCTTGATGAAAGGATGTAAAATGAAAAAAATGATTATTTTTTTCTTGATTGTAATGAATTTTATATTTTTTAATTAATTTAGTAGTTCTTGTATAGATTTTTTTATTTTATATTTTTCTATTTATTTTTATTTATTTGAATTTTTATAATTTTGTATATATTTTTAATATATTTTACATGTATATATTTGTATTTATTTTGTGTACATTGTTATTTTTTAATTATTTTTCTTATATATTTGTATGCATTTTTTTCATTTAAGCATCATTTGCATTTGTTCTACAGTAAACATTGTCTTAGCAATATTTTTTAATCTTACCAAAAAAAAATTGTGATTAAAGGATGAATTTAGGCCGATATTAGTTTATAGATTTCACATTAATAACTATTAACTAATCACATTAATAGTTATAGTTATTTCACATTATAATTATTCGATTTAATTAAAACTATTCAGAAAAATATTTTTTTATATAAATTAATTGATTTCACTCAAAAGGATTCATAACCATACTGGTAGTTACAAATGCATATCTGCATGAACCAAATGACTATGCGTACCAAAATATTTTTTTTTGTACTACTTTTAATCAAGCGTTAATATTTAAAAGAAAGGAGAATGCAAAATGTTAGAAATATAATTCTGAAAAATCCTATAATTTTAACTTTTTAAGACATGAACAATCTATTTTAAAGACATCTTTTAAAATATGGCAATTTTCATTCTGAGAATTCCTCATCTGAATCCAATCTCTTTTCAGTACAACTTTTGGAACTTATAAATTAAATAAAAAAACATGAAACCTCTCTCAAAGGGCTCTAAAAAAATACTCATAGTATTTTCTTAACTTCTCCCTTCTAGCGATAAATCTTCCTTCCATTCTATTCTCAAATAAGAATCGAATGCTGGCAATTCCTCTAAAACATTCTCAACACTCTTTGAGGAAGACTTCTTTTAGCAGTTGTGTGCTTTCCCAAGTACAAAAGACGCTGCATGGGCACAAATGTAATCAATTAATTGAATCGTACAGAATGTCTCCTACAGGAAATTTCAATTTGTACCTATTTGCCGAAAGCAAGTTCCCTTTTTTATGCTTATTAATCTCATTAAATGCCAGCTAGCGCGGGAACCGATTTTTATTTTTCCACGCTTCTACTTCATTCTAATGAAGAACATGCAAAACGTTTTATCTAGTTCAGAGTTGAAAAAGAAGAAAAAAAAATATTATGGACATCCAAAATGCTGAGATGGATATTTTTGCCTTTAGGAGTATGAAAAAAAAAAGTGTAACTGAAAAGTTTCTTTTCTTTTATTCCTTTTGTTTTTCATTATATAGAAGAAGAAAATAGAATTATTGAAGATAGGAGTTATAATTTTTTTTACTTTAAAATGCAATGGAGACAATGAAGCAATAAATTCTTACTGTCATTTTATGTATAAAAATAAAAATATTTGAACGAAAATGTGTTTATTTTCAGTAATTATTCTATTTAATTCATTAGCCAAGTGAACTACCATTTTTTATCATGGCTTGATAAAATGAACTGTTCCACATTATGACATTCGCGTGTTGTTTACTTTCGTTTACTTTAGCGTATATCTTTTTATCGTATCTTTTTACGTGAAAAAAAAGATTTTTTTCTTTAAAAAATTGGTCTATGAAATCATAAAATTAATACTTCAAAATATGTTTTTAAAATATATACGCAAAAGTTGTAGTTAGTTAATGTTTTTTCTTTAATAATACTAGTCAGAAAATGAGGAAAATTATAAATAATTTTAATATTATTATTGAGAAAAGTATATAAAATGAAATAAAATGATTATTCTTTTGTTGGTGGTAATGAATTTGATATTTTTAATTTAATTTTGTGAATCTTGTGCATATTTTTCTATTTATTTTTATTTATTTGAATTTTTATGACTTTGTATATATTTTTAAATATATTTTTCATGTATTCATATTTTCATGTATCATATTTTTAAATATATTTTTTTAATTATTTATCGTGTATCTATTTTTATTTAGTTTTTTCAACTGTCCATCATTTACATATAATCATTTCTTTAACGTTATTTTCCATATAAAAAATGTGATTAAAAGATAAATTTAGACAGATATTGGTTTATAATTTTCCCATTGATAAAAAAATCAAAATCTGTACTATTTCTTGCTTTAAAAAGAACTTTTTATCGATACTATTATTGTATAATAAATTATTTATTAGTCATTTCATCATTTTATAAAGCTTTGAAAATATAAAATGCTGTTGATATATGTCATATCAAAAAATACAATATACTTTTATTTATAACTAAATCTAACTTCATTCTATAGCAAACATTATCTTAACAATATTTATCATTATTACCAATAAAAATTGCTATTAAACGATGAATGTAGGCAGATATTTTTATCGATATTATATTGATAAAGCATTCAACAAGCGTATTATTTCTTGTTTTAAAGAAAGTCTTGTATCAATACTGTTTTCGTACAATAAATTATTTATAAGTATTATTTCATTATTTTGAAAAGTTTTTGAAAAATAAAATGTAGTTGATGTATTTCATAACAAGAATTACATTTTTTTTTTAATCATATCAAATCTGATTTCATTCTATAACAAATATTTTCTTGACAATAATTTTCATAGTTACCAACAAAAATTGAGCTTAAAAGAAGAATTTAGGCAGATATTAGTTTTCCCATTGATAAAAAAAAAAAAATTCAAAATTGTATTATTTATTGCTTTTAAAAAAGGCTTGCATCAATATTATTTTCGTATAATAAATTATTTTTATTATTTTTTCATTATTTTGAAACGTTTTGAAAAAATAAAATGTAGTAGATATAAGTTATATAAAAATTACAATAATATTTTTTTAATTATAGCTAAATCAAACTTTTATTTATTATTAATAATTTTGTTTCGTTAAAATCACGTAAAAACTCAAAAGGCTAATAACTTTTAAAAAATATTTTTTCGTCAATATCGTTTTGAAGGTGGAAAAAAAAAAAAATTCAATGGCAAAAATTGTGTTATTTCTTGTTAAAATCATTTTATTTCTTCTTATTTCAAAAATTGCTTTTTCAAAAAAAAAATACTTCTATCAATGCAGTTTTTCGTGTAATGAATTATTTATTAGTCATTTCCTAATTTTGAAACGTTTTGAAAAAAAAAATTAAATTTAGTAGATGTTTGCCATACTGTGATAAAAAAATTACAATAATTTTTTAATTATAACTAAATCGAACAATTTCTTCATTTGTTATTTACAATTTTGCTTCGTAAAATCGATTAAAACTCAAAACGCTAATGATAATTTTCGCCAATTTCACATTGAAAAAAATTTAAAAAATGTATTATTACTTGTTTTTAAAAAAAGACTTGTATCAATATAGTTTTCGTGTAATGAATTATTTATTAGTCATTTCCTAATTTTGAAACGTTTTGAAAAAATTAAATTTAGTAGATGTTTGCCATACTGTGATAAAAAAAAATACAATAATTTTTTAATTATAACTAAATCTAACTTCATTTGTTATTTACAATTTTGCTTCGTAAAATCGATTAAAACTCAAAAAGTTAATGATGATTTTCGCCAATTTCCCATTGAAAAAATTTAAAAAATGTATTATTACTTGTTTTTTAAAAAAGACTTGTATCAATATAGTTTTCGTGTAATTAATTATTTATTAGTCATTTCCTAACTTTGAAACGTTTTGAAAAAAATTAAATTTAGTAGATGTTTGCCGTACTGTGATAAAAAAAGTACAATAATTTTTTGATTATAACTAAATCGAACTACATTTGTTATTTACAATTTTGCTTCGTAAAATCGATTATTAATTTATTAGTCATATGTCCATTTTGAAACGTTTTGAAAAAATAAAATGTAATACGTACATGGCATGCAAAAATTGCAATAATTTTTTAATTAAAACTAAATCTAATCTTATTTATTATTAATAATTTTGCTTCGTTAAAATCACTTAAAACTCAAAAAGCTAATGACAATTTTCGTCAATTTCACGCTGAAAAAAAACAAAATTATATTATTTCTTGCTTTAAAAAATATTTGTATCAGTACTGTTATATCTTATAATAAATTATTTATTAGTCATATGTCCATTTTGAAACGTTTTGAAAAAATAAAATGTAAATACGTACATGGCATGCAAAAATTGCAATAATTTTTTTAATTAAAACTAAATCTAATCTTATTTATTATTAATAATTTTGCTTTTCGTTAAAATCACTTAAAACTCAAAAGCTAATGACAATTTTCGTCAATTTCACGCTGAAAAAATTCAAAATTATATTATTTCTTGCTTTAAAAATATTTGTATCAGTACTGTTATATCTCATAATAAATTATTTATTACTCATATGTCCATTTTGAAACGTTTTGAAAAAATAAAATGTAATACGTACATGGCATGCAAAAATTGTAATAATTTTTTAATTATAACTAAATCTAATCTTATTTATTATTAATAATTTTGCTTCGTTAAAACCACTTAAAATTCAAAAAGCTATTGACAATTTTCGTCAATTTCACGCTGAAAAATTCCAAAATTATATTATTTCTTGCTTTAAAAATATTTGTATCAGTACTGTTATATCTCATAATAAATTATTTATTACTCATATGTCCATTTGAAACGTTTTGAAAATAAAATGTAATACGTACATGGCATGCAAAAATTGCAATATTTTTTTAATTATAACTAAATCTAATCTTATTTATTATTAATAATTTTGCTTCGTTAAAATCACTTAAAACTCAAAAGCTAATGACAATTTTCGTCAATTTCACGCTGAAAAAATTCCAAAATTATATTATTTCTTGCTTTAAAAAATATTTGTATCAAGTACTGTTATATCTTATAATAAAATTATTTATTAGTCATATGTCCATTTTGAAACGTTTTGAAAAAATAAAATGTAATACGTACATGGCATGCAAAAATTGTAATAATTTTTTAATTATAACTAAATCTAATCTTATTTATTTTTTAATAATTTTGCTTCGTTAAAATCTTAAAATTCAAAAAGCTATTGACAATTTTCGTCAATTTCACGCTGAAAAATTCAAAAATTATATTATTTCTTGCTTTAAAAAATATTTGTATCAGTACTGTTATATCTTATAATAAATTATTTATTAGTCATATGTCCATTTTGAAACGTTTTGAAAAAATAAAATGTAATACGTACATGGCATGCAAAAATTGTAATAATTTTTTTTTTTTAATTATAACTAAATCTAATCTTATTTATTATTAATAATTTTGCTTCGTTAAAACCACTTAAAATTCAAAAAGCTATTGACAATTTTCGTCAATTTCACGCTGAAAAATTCAAAATTATATTATTTCTTGCTTTAAAAATATTTGTATCAGTACTGTTATATCTCATAATAAATTATTTATTACTCATATGTCCATTTTGAAACGTTTTTGAAAAAATAAAATGTAATACGTACATGGCATGCAAAAATTGCAATATTTTTTTTTAATTATAACTAAATCTAATCTTATTTATTATTAATAATTTTTGCTTCGTTAAAATCACTTAAAACTCAAAAGCTAATGACAATTTTCGTCAATTTCACGCTGAAAAAAAATTCCAAAAATTATATTATTTCTTGCTTTAAAAAATATTTGTATCAGTACTGTTATATCTCATAATAAATTATTTATTACTCATATGTCCATTTTGAAACGTTTTGAAAAAATAAAAATGTAATACGTACATGGCATGCAAAAAATTGCAATATTTTTAATTATAACTAAATCTAATCTTATTTATTATTAATAATTTTGCTTCGTTAAAATCACTTAAAACTCAAAAAGCTAATGACAATTTTCGTCAATTTCACGCTGAAAAAATTCAAAATTATATTATTTCTTGCTTTAAAAAATATTTGTATCAGTACTGTTATATCTTATAATAAATTATTTATTAGTCATATGTCCATTTTGAAACGTTTTTGAAAAAATAAAATGTAATACGTACATGGCATGCAAAAATTGTAATAATTTTTTTTTTAATTATAACTAAATCTAATCTTATTTATTTTTAATAATTTTGCTTCGTTAAAATCACTTAAAATTAAAAAAGCTATTGACAATTTTCGTCAATTTCATGCTGAAAAAATTCAAAATTATATTATTTCTTGCTTTAAAAAATATTTGTATCAAGTACTGTTATATCATATAATAAATTATTTATTAGTCATATGTCCATTTTTGAAACGTTTTGAAAAAATAAAATGTAATACGTACATGGCATGCAAAAATTGTAATAATTTTTTTAATTATAACTAAATCTAATCTTATTTATTATTAATAATTTTGCTTCGTTAAAATCACTTAAAATTCAAAAAGCTATTGACAATTTTCGTCAATTTCACGCTGAAAAAATTCAAAATTATATTATTTCTTGCTTTAAAAAATATTTGTATCAGTACTGTTATATCTTATAATAAATTATTTATTAGTCATATGTCCATTTTGAAACGTTTTGAAAAATTAAATGTAATACGTACATGGCATGCAAAAATTGGTAATAATTTTTAATTATAACTAAATCTAATCTTATTTATTATTAATAATTTTGTTTCGTTAAAATCACTTAAAATTCAAAAGCTATTGACAATTTTCGTCAATTTCACGCTGAAAAAAAATTCAAAATTATATTATTTCTTGCTTTAAAAAATATTTGTATCAATACTGTTATATCTCATAATAAATTATTTATTACTCATATGTCCATTTTGAAACGTTTTGAAAAAATAAAATAATACGTACATGACATGCAAAAATTGCAATATTTTTTAATTATAACTAAATCTAATCTTATTTATTATTAGTAATTTGGCTTTGTTAAAATCATTTTAAACTCAAGAAGCTAACGACAATTTTTCGTCAATATCAAGTGGAAAAAAAATTCAAAAATTGTGTTATTTCTTGTTTATTTCTTCTTATTTCAAAAATTGCTTTTAAAAAATACTTCTATCAATGCAGTTTTCGTGTAATGAATTATTTATTAGTCATTTCCTAATTTTGAAACGTTTTGAAAAAATTAAATTTAGTAGATGTTTGCCATACTGTGATATAAAAAATTACATTAATTTTTTAATTGTAACTAAATCTAACTTCATTTGTTATTTACAATTTTGCTTCGTAAAATCGATTAAAACTCAAAAAGCTAATGACAATTTTCGCCAATTTCACATTGAAAAAAAATTTAAAAAATGTATTATTACTTGCTTTAAAAAAAAAGACTTGTATCAATATAGTTTTCGTGAAATGAATTATTTATTAGTCATTTCTAATTTTGAAACGTTTTGTAAAAATTAAATTTAGTAGATGTCTGCCATACTGTGATAAAAAAATTACAATAATTTTTAATTATAACTAAATCTAACTTCATTTGTTATTTACAATTTTGCTTCGTAAAATCGTTTAAAACTCAAAAAAGCTAATGACAATTTTCGCCAATTTCACATTGAAAAAATTTAAAAATGTATTATTACTTGCTTTAAAAAAGACTTGTATCAATAAAGTTTTCGTGTAATTAATTATTTATTAGTCATTTCCTAATTTTGAAACGTTTTGAAAAAATTAAATTTAGTAGATGTTTGCCATACTGTGATAAAAAAAATTACAATAATTTTTAATTATAACAAAATCTAACTTCGTTTCTTATTTACAATTTTGCTTCGTAAAATCGTTTAAAACTCAAAAAAGCTAATGACAATTTTCGCCAATTTCCCATTGAAAAAATTTAAAAAATGTATTATTACTTGCTTTGAAAAAAAAGACTTGTATCAATATAGTTTTCGTGTAATTAACTATTTAGTAGTTATTTCATCATTTTGAAACGTTTTGAAAAAATTAAATTTAGTAGATGTTTGCCATAATGTGCTAAAAAATTTACAATAATTTTTAATTATAACTAAATCTAACTTCATTTGTTATTTACAATTTTGCTTCGTAAAATCGTTTAACACTCAAAAAGCTAATGACAATTTTCGCCAATTTCCCATTGAAAAAATTTAAAAAATGTATTATTACTTGCTTTGAAAAAGACTTGTATCAATATAGTTTTTCGTGTAATTAACTATTTAGTAGTTATTTCATCATTTTGAAACGTTTTGAAAAAAAATTAAATTTAGTATATGTTTGCCATAATGTGCTAAAAAATTTAGAATAATTTTTTTAATTATAACTAAATCTAACTTCATTTGTTATTTACAATTTTGCTTCGTAAAATCGATTAAAACTCAAAAAGTTAATGAGCAATTTTCGCCAATTTCCCATTGAAAAAAATTTAAAAAATGTATTATTACTTGCTTTAAAAAAGACTTGTATCAATATAGTTTTCGTGTAATTAATTATTTAGTAGTTATTTCATCATTTTGAAATGTTCGGAAGAAATAAAATGCAGTTGATAAAAAAGTGTTATAAAAATTACAAATATTTTTAATTGTAACTAAATCCATTTTCATTTGCTATTAATAATTTTGCTTAGTTAAAATCACGTAAAACTAGAAAAGTTAATGGTAATTTCCGTAAAGCTAGCTGATTCGAAGAAATCTAAATGAGATATATTTTTATCATATTATCTTCTCTAATTCATTTTTAAAGCAAAAATCATAGTTTAAATTAACTATATTATTAAGAGAGGAGAAAAAAAAAAAAAACATATTATAACTACAATTTCATCACAAAAAAATATATAACCAAGCCGAGTTGTTTATACAGCAAAACTCTTAATTAAAAACAAAAGTTTGAAGATCGTAAATCCATAAACTACGAAAAGAATAAATCGAAAAAATGCTTAGATGGTACATAAATAGATTTAAAACGTATTATCTATTTTCTGTGCATATATTTTTCTTTTTTTATTACAAGTACGAAAATTTCTGTTGGTGTTGGAAAAAAACCCATTATTTATACATAAAAATAGCCTCCATTTTTGGATCTGGGTGTTAGGAGAACTTCTTTTCAGACCCTTTGGATGATGAATGAATTTCAATAGTTTTAAAACATCAATGCAAGTAAATACATAAAAAAATATGTTTCAAAATTTTGAAATACGTATTTTTATTCCACGATACTATCTACATTTATTCATATTATATAAAAAGAAAATGCATGTAAATAATTATTTCTATAACGACACTAAGGTTTTGAACTAATTGAAAGAAGATTGAATATATTATTTTTAATGAAGTGCCAAATTTATAAATAATATAATTATTTGGATTAAAGATTTTAATATCACTTTTATCAACATCAAAGACAAAAAAATGGAAATTTTATATTATTAGGACTTTAAAAGGATAAAATACTTTATATAGGTGGTTATCAAAATAATGGAAACGCCTGTGAATATAAGTGACATTTAAGAATGCGGTTCGTAAGCATTGAAATGTAATCTAATCTACCATTTTTTTTAATATAGAAAATATATATCATGATAATATGAGGTAGCTTTAGAGAAGTTGTATAAGTCTTGGATTTTTGTCAAAACCATGAAATGTCAGAACTCACAGACTTTCAAAGAGACCGAATCGTAGGAGCCCGGCTAGTCGGAGCAACTGTGACTGAAACTTCCCAGCTTTTAGGCGTTTCTAGAGGTACGGTGTCTAAAGTCATGACATCATACCCACAACGTGACAAGACAAGCTCTGCAAAGCAAAGGAGTGGACGGAAGGAGATTCTGAGTGAAAGAGGCCAGCGGGTATCAAAGCGATTGTAATCTCTAAAAAAAAAAAACAGCAGCCAAAGTGACTGCAGAGATCAATCAGCATATGGATTCTCCAATGTCACTAATTGCAGTTAGAGTCACCTTCATAAGCAGGACATTTACGACAGAGCAGCAATTCCCAAACCCCTTATCACATCTGTTAATGCTAAACCTCTTCTACAGTAATGTCACAACCACAAAACCAGGGCGATTGATGAGTGAAAGATGACGTGAATGAAATGAATCATCTTTCACACTTTTCCTTACAACAGAAAGGGTGCTTGTTTGGAGGACACCAGCACTTGCTCGTGATTGTCTCCTTCCAACTGTCGAGCATCTATCATGGTATATCCAGCCATGTCATGGTTTTCTGCTTGCCCGATCATAACTCTGAAAGGAAAGATCACAGGGTAAAAGCTCAAAGAGAAGTTTTTGCTGACCATGTCCATCCTAGGTTGGAAACTTTGTTTCTTGCAGAAGATGAAATTTTCAGGATGATATTGCTCCTATTCATGCAGAGGGACCTGACGAATCATGGTTTGAGGAACACAAGAATGAAGTGAAACATCTACCTTGGCCCACACACTCCCCGACATCAATATCATCGAATCGTTATGGTCTATTTTAGAGCGATCCATCTGGAATCGATATCCTCCACTGGCCTCTCTCCCGAAACTTTCATAATATCTCCAAGAAGAATGGTTCAATATTCTTCTAATTACTGTTCAGTATTTGTATGATTCAATTCCCAGGCAAATCCATGCTGCATTACATGCAAAGGTGGTCCTTCAACAAATTAGTAAAGGATTCCTTATGACTCTAGGGTGTTTCCATTATTTTGATATCCACCTGTAGCTTTAAATTATATTTAATAGCTATAATATATTGTAACAAAATAATGATTAAGTTTATAAATTTTATAAATTTAAATTTTATGTTTTATATATTTTGATTAATTGTTAATTAATAGTAGTTATTAAAATATTTTATATATAAATTTTAGAGTAAATTTACAATATTGAGAAAATACAAAATATGGCTTTTATTTTATGTTCTAACACTGGCTCTCTAATTTTTTGTAATACGTTGTCTTCTTTTTTGATCTAATTTTCTTCTACCCACTAATAAGTTATATATTTTTCATTCTTTTCAATTTATAGAAATATTAGTTTTTATTTTTATTTATCACATTTAAATTAAATTTATTAAAAATGTGGTAAATTAATTTTTAATTTTTACTTGATATGCATTATGATTTATACAAATTTCTAAACTTTTCGAAATACAAAAAGAACTGAAATATATTTTCAATCTACGCGGATTTTATTAACTTGGATTTTAACTGAATAACAGTTGAATAGAATGAAATATGTACAAATCATATTATTTTCCCTTCGATAAATTTTATTCCATTGCGTTTGTTTATCTTGAGAGCAACAAACAAAATCTTTGTGCACATCATTACTCACTTTTCTCTGTTTGATTCCGAACCAAAACTTCTTCCTGCAAGTACAGATGATACATAAAGATATAAATCTTTCCCAGACACTTTCGCCTACCAAAAAGAAGGAAATAAACCGGATAGATTCTCTCTCTAACGGATCCAGATCACGCGAAAAAGATTATTTTCGCTCGGTATTTTCCCCACTTGAGGCAAATGAGTGTTGTTGTTTTCCCTTTTTTAAATGGTAAAGACAAAAGAATTTTTGTGCCATGCAGATATGTTTACCCAAAACAGCTATTACGAAGTGTGTTGTACGTTACACCCTTTGGGACAAATATAATCAAATGCTTCGTTGTTTTGTACGAAAAAAATAATGGGATATGTATGTAGGTCTCAGGATTGATAATGGCGGGGAAAGTGGTTATCTCACGGCAAATATGCTTTTCTTTTAAGAATGGTGTCATGAGTTTGGCACGAATGCTTTGTATGGGAAATTATTATGACAAGAATTATTATTATTATTATTAAAACGATTTGGTAATTTGTATTTTATTTATGAATGGTTTATGAGAAAGAATTTGGTCAAAATAATTAATATTGACTATTAATGACTTTCTTCACATAGATATATTCTTACCTATGAAACTATTGTTGTTTTCGAATGCCTGGTATAGTATAGAATGCCATTATCCACCAGAACAATATATTTGTAGCAAATTCAGCAGCTTTACTCAAGGGACATTTTTAGGAGCTTGCTACCTTGCAACAGTATTCTGACACCGCAAATATGAAGTACATCTTCAAGTATGGCATATGATGATCGAATATTTCTCTTTCAATTAAACAGAAAACATTGCGGCCTACAATCTGAATTGCCGAATGATTAGCTCTCTGACTCTGAATATCCCAAGTTTCGAGTTCGAGCCTCTGCGGTGACGTGGATGTTTGTAGTGGTTCGAAATCCACTTTAAAACGTAGATCCCAGTCTATCTGGATCTTTGAGCGTAGCGGAGGTACTGTTTCTCAGCGTCCGTAACTAAGCTACACGCACCTCCTAGTTAGTGCTAAGTGAGTAACGTTGGTGCAGCGCATGCCTTAACGCATCAACCACAACTGTCTCAGTGTTTGCTAGCTGCATTAGAACTAAAAAATGTATTTTATTTAATTTTTATTTAATAGTTGTGATGAAAATATTTTATATTTATTCTAGAGTAATTTACAATATTGAAAATACAAAAAAAAAATAGCATTTTTTTTTAAGTTCTAAATCTGGCCTTCTAAATGTTTGTAATATGTTGTATTCTTTTTTTAATCTAATATTATTTTATCTAACTGAAAAATAAGATATATTTTATTCTTTGAAATATATCTGTATTCATTTTACTTTCCATAATTTATACAAAATTATACTCATTTACGAAAAAAAAAAAAATTGAAATAATATTTTTCAATCACTTGAGGAATTTGGTTTTTATTAAGTGTGATTTTAACTGAATAACAGTTGAATAGAATGAAATATGTACAAATAAAATCATTTTCCCTCCGATAAATTTTATTCCATTGTGTTTGTTTATCTTGAGCAACAAACAAAATCTTTGTGTACACCATTACTCACTTTTCTCTGTTCGATTCCGAACCAAAACTTCTTCCTGCAAGTACAGATGATAAATGAAGATATAAATCCAGACACTTTCCCTACTGAAAAGAGGAAATAAACCGGATATATTCCCTCTCTAACGGATCCAGATCACGCAAAAGATTATTTTCCCTCGGTATTTTTCCTCACTTGAGGCAAATGAGTGTTGTTGGTGGGTTTTTTCCCTTTTTAAATGGTAAACACAAAGAATTTTTGTGTCATGCCGATATGTTTACCAAAACAGCTATTATGAAATGTGCTGTACGTTATACACACCCGTTAAAGAAACCCTTTGGGACAAATATAATCAAACGTTTTGTTTTTTTTTTTTAGGAAAAAGATAATGGCATATGTATGTAGGTCTGGAGATTGATAATGGCGTGGAAAGTGGTTATCTCACGGCAAATATATGCTTTTCTTGGTAAGAATGGTGCCATGAGTTTGGAACGAATGTTTTTGTATGGGAAATTATTACGACAAGAATTATTATTATTATTTTTAAGATAATTTGATAATTTGTATGTTATTTATGAATTATTTATAAGTAAGAATTCGGTTAAAATAATTAATATTGTTTTATTCATGATACTCTTTACATAGATACTTTCTTGCCTATAAAAATATTATTGTTTTAGAATGTCATATAATGTATAGAATGCCATTCTTCACTAGAACAATATATTTGTAGCAGATGCAGCTTTTATTCAGAGTACATCTTTAAGGAGTTTGCATCTTAAGAATATGTTCCCTCTCTACCCGATACAGTTGGTATGGGAAATATGCTTTTCTTAGTAAGAACGTCCTGAGTTTGGCGCGAATTCTTTGTATGGGAAATTATTATGACATGAATTATTATTATTTTTCTAAAGAAAATTTGATGTTTGTATGTTATTTATGAATTGTTTATGAGTATGAATTTGATTGAAATATTTAAAATTGTTTAATTAAGAACACTATTTACATAAATACATTCTTGCCCAAGGAACGATTGTTGTTTTCGAATACAGTATAGAATAAAATGTTATTCTCCTCTAGAATAATATATTTGTAGCAAAGTTCAGCTTTATTCAGGTTGCATCTTTAAAGAGTTTGCATCTTAAAAGATGTGTTCCTCTTTAACGGATTCCGATCACGCGAAAAGATTATTTTCCCTCGGTATTTTCCTCACTTCAAGCAAATGAGTGTTGTTGTTGTTTTCCCTTTTTAAACAGTAAAGACAATAGATTTTTGTGGCATGCTGATATGTTTACCAAAAACAGCTATTACGAAATGTGTTGTACGTTATACACATCCGTTGAAGAGACCCTTTGGGACAAATATAATCAAACGCTTTGTTGTTTTGTGCGAAAAGATAATGGCATATGCATGTAGGTCTCGAGATTGATAATGGCGTGGAAGTGGTTATCTCACGGCAAATATGCTTTTCTTTGTAAGAATGGTGTCATGAGTTTGGCACGAATGCTTTGTACGGAAAATTATTATGACAAGAATTATTATTATTATATTTAAGAAAATTTGTAATTTGTATTTTTTTTTTTTTTATGAATTGTTTATGAGTAAGAATTCGGTTAAAATAATTAATATTTTTTATTAATGACTTTCTTCACATAGATAAATTGTTACCTATGAAACTATTGTTGTTTCAGAATGCCTGGTATAGTATAGAATGTCCTCATCCACAGGAACAATATATTTGTAGCAAATTCAGCTTTACCCAAGGGACATCTTTAAGGAGCTTGCTACCTTGCAACAGCAGTCTGACACCACAATTATGAAGTATATACTCAAGTATGGCATATGGGGATCGAATATTTCTCTTCCATTAAACGGAAAAACATTCCGGGCCACAGTGCCTGAATGGCCGAGTGGCTAGCGCTCTGTCGCTTGGTACCACAGGTTTCGGGTTCGAGCCCCGGCCGTGCCATGCATGTTTGTAGTGGTTCGGAATCCACTTTAAACCGTAGGTCCCGGTCTAACTGGATCGTTGAGCGTTGCGGGGCTATTGTTACTCCTCGTCCTTAGCTTATCTTCCAATTACACGCACCTCCTGGGTAGTGCTATGAGTAACGCCGGTGCAGTGCTTGCCTTACGGTGCAGAGCAGTTTGACAGGTGTATTAGGAACAAAATATTTATTTACTTGTTTATTAATAGGTGTCATGAAAATACTTTTACATATATTCTACAGTAATTTACAATAATGAGAAAATACAAAAAAAAAAAAAGAGCCTTTTTTATGGTTTAAATCTAGTCATCTAAATGTTTGTAATGTGTTGTATTCTTTTTCTAATCTAATATTTTTTTACCTAACTGAAGAGATATATATTTTTCATACTTTGCGATTTATAGAAATAGTGTAATATGGTAGCTAACTAAATTGATCTTACTTGATATGCATTAGGATTTCCATAATTTATACCAATTTCTTCCTTTTCGAAAAGAGATAATTTGAAATGATATTTTGAATTGCGTGAGGATTTTTTTGTATTTTATTAACTTGGATTTTAACTGAATAACAGTTGAATAGAAATCAAATGCTTTTCTCTCCGAAAAATTTTATTCCGTTGTGTTTGTTTCTCCTGAAAACAACAAACAAAATCTTTGTGTGCATCATTACTCACTTTTCTCTGTTTGATTCCGAACCAAAATTTCTTCCTGCAAGTACAGATGATAAATAGATATAAATCTTTGCCAGACACTTTCACCTACCAAAAAGAAGGAAATAAACCGGATAGGTTCTCTCTCTAACGGATCCAGATCACGCGAAAAGATTATTTTCCCTCGGTATTTTCCTCACTTGAGGCAAATGAGTGTTTTTGGTGGGTTTTTTCCCTTTTTTAAATGGTAAACACAAAGAATTTTGTGTCATGCCGATATGTTTACCCAAACAGCTATCTATCGTGAAATGTGTTGTAAGTTATACACACCCGTCAAAAGAAACCCTTTGGGACAAATATAATCAAACGCTTTGTTGTTTTGTACGAAATAGATAATGGCATATGTATGTAGGTCTCGAGATTGATAATGGCGTGGAAAGTGGTTATCTCACGGCAAATATGCTTTTTCTTGGTAAGAATGGTGTCATGAGTTTGGCACGAATGCTTTGTATGGGAAATTGTTATGACATTTTCTAAAAATAATATGATAATTTGTATTTCATGTATGAATTTCCACTGGTATGAATAATAATTTGGTTAAAATAATTAATATTGTTTTATTAAAGACATTCTTTACATAGATACTTTTGTGATATCAAAATATTTATTTTTATATTGATTTATTTTTGCACATAAATTGAACACTAAAATTTATAGTATTAATAAACGATTTTATACAAGTTAATTATTCCAAGTCATTATCATTAATTATCCCCATTTGAATTTTTGTATGCTTAGTGTGAGTGTAAATTGTAATATTCGGCTGTATGAAACGATTATATTGAATTGTATGAACAGGTTATATGAAAAGATTGTATTGTTGTTCTCGAATGCCAGATATAGTATAGAAATGCCATTCTCTACTATAACAATATATTTGTAGAAGATTCAGCTTTATTCAGGATGCATCTTTAAAGGCGCTAGCTACCTTGAAGCAGTATTCTGACACCACAATTTTGAAGGTATGTCATCTATATGACATCTTTAGCTCATTATTTCTCTTCTAATAAAAAGAAAAGCATTCCGGCCTACATATTTATCATCCGCATCTTAATGGCTGATAGAGTTATTATTAATATATACGAATCCACTTTTAATAATGAATTGCAATTAAAAATTGCCTCAAAAATATATTATTTTAATTTTTGTATTACTACTATTTTAAAAGGGCATCTTTGTATCATAATTTTATAAATATACAATAACTTTTTCCAATGATATACTACTGTGCCCAAAAAGTAATATCAATTTTTTTTTTTTTTTCAAAAATTCTTTATTTATTCTTCCAAATTTATTTCATCGCCTTCAAAGTAATCCCCTCCAGACACAATGCACTTATGCCAACTATTTCTCCAATCCTCGATGAATGTTAAAAATCATCGGCACGGGTGGCCTTCAAAGCGCGGCGATTCATGTTGAACTTCTTCAATCGACTCAAAACGGTGTCCCCGAGGTGGTCTTTTGAATTTAGGGGAATAGCCAGAAGTAGTACGATGCTAAATCAGATGAATACGGTGGTTGTGGAACGATATGGGTTTCATTTTTGGCGAAAGTCAAGAAGAATCAATGCAGTGTGATCTAGGGCATTCAGTATTTTCAGTTCCAATCGAGATTTGACGCGTTTGAGGCCAAAATGGAATTGACCGTTCGTTTTGAAACTCCAACATCATCAGCAAGGTTTCTAATTGTAAATCGACGGTTTGTAAGCACCAAATCTTGGACGTGAGCTTCGTTGGTTGAGGTTGATGATCGACCAGAGGGATCTTCGTCATTAACGAGTTCTCTGCCTTCTTTGAACTGTTTATACCACTTCTAAACATTTCTTTCCGATATAGGAATATTCACCGAATGCCTTCTGCAACATTTTATACAAGCAAAATTAAATGCAAGATCTTTGTTCAATTCATTCAGACATTTCAAAAATCGCCGGAATCACTTTTTGCGTCTCAAAAAAGCCAACGTTTTAATTCGACTGCGGAGATATTTAAAAAATCGCAGGAATTTGTTTTTACCATGTTACAAAAAGCCAAGCGTAACTCAAGCACTAATGAATATTTTGACGTCAAATTTCCGCAGTGGTCAAGGACAGTGTCAACGACCTAATAAAGAAAAAAAAAATTGAAATACCATATGCCCGGAAAATTTAAATTAAAAACTGGTCTTTCTTTTTTGGACACAGTAGTACTTTAGTCCTTGTGGATTTCCTTTAATTAAATGTATTACCGTTCTTAACATTACCTAGATTCTAACATAATAAAAAGATAATATACATAGTAAACAAATATAAATCTAAAACTATATTATAAATAATATTATTATTTATAAAAAATGACATTATTATTTAAATAATTAAAATTTTATTTAAAATTAAAATTTCTAAAGCAAATGATAAAACTACATAAAAAATATAAAACTAAAACTAGTTTATAAAAACTGACATTATTATTATTTAAGTATTTAAAAATTAAAACAATTTCTAAAGAAAATGATAAAGCTACATAAACAAATATAAAACCAAAACTAGTTTATACATAGGACATATTATAAAAACTGACAATATTTTTTGAATATTTAAATATTGATACAGTTTTTAAAGACTATTGGATCTAAAAAGATTAGAAATTCAAATTTGAATTTAAGAAAAATACAAATCTAGAATTGAAGTCTTGAATCAGTTACTTTGAAACTTAAAAATTTTGAAACATATTTCAAAAATTATTTAATGATGATGGATGGAAAATTAATTATTTTAAGTAATGTTCTGCATAATTATCTATATTCTACATAATATCCATATTTCAAATTGAATACTTTCTGTTAAAATGTATGTTATTCATTTTTTTTTTTTTTTTTAAATACTTAGTTGTCAGTTCTTTTGTTGAAGAATATTTAAAAAAATCACGTCAAATCGGTTTTGACGTTAAAATATTTTTATGGTTAAAAACAGTTCATTATATGAGCGAAATCATTTACAAATTATGAATATTTTCCATTATTTAAACTGCAAAAATAATTAATCTTGACTTTAATAAAAAAAATGTAAAATCTATTGCAGACCATATTTATTTAAACATTCCATTATTTTCTTCTAGCGCAGAAGCGAAATAAATAATTTCCTTAATAAACGTTATTTATTATGACGTCAGACAAACCTATTGTTCAAACAATAATATTAAACAGAACCCAAAACATACAATGGCTTGGAAATAACGTATTGTTCCGCAAATCCCTTTAAGCACAATCTTAACAATTTATTCTGAAGCTCAATATCTATGTCAAAAATGAATTTTCATATATTATTTCGGTTTTTTTTTTTTTACTTGGAATTACTCCTTCTTCAGGGCAGGAACAATTCCCGCGATATCTCGAAACGTGGCGTTAGATTGTGAGAAAAGGGTGTTACCATGGCAACTGGGAGGATTATGCAAATAAATCAAAGGCGCAGC
Organism: Caerostris extrusa; assembly: GCA_021605095.1. NCBI lineage: Eukaryota > Metazoa > Arthropoda > Arachnida > Araneae > Araneidae > Caerostris > Caerostris extrusa. The sequence goes on from BPLR01020727.1 coordinate 71,681, forward strand.
GGTGGGGCTTATCAGGGATGGTATCTTATCCGGGATTCAGGAGTGAAAAGGGCAGTCCCGGTGCCAAATCCCTGGATGCAGGATAAAAAAAAAAAACAGGATACGGGAGAGAAAAAAGAGTAAACTTTGCGTGGGGTTTTCTTACTTTGTGCAATTCGGTTTCTCCTTGAAAAAATTCGAGGACTTTTTTTTTACTGTTCTTTTTTTTTTTTTTTAACCTCTAGTTCTCAGTTGCTGTGTCAAGTAAACCTGATCATATATCACGTTTTGTATGAGAAAAAGAATGTTTGATTTTGTGATATTTAATTTATAAGGTGCTTGAGTCTTTTTTTTTTTTTTTTATGGGAGAAAAGCGTGCAACTGCAAATTTTGAACTGAGATTTTGCAGCTGATATATCACTTGGAGCAGAAAAAGATTTTTTTTTTTTCGAGATATATACGCGTATAGCAAATATGATAGTATTAGAGTTGTTTCGCTTTGAAAAATTGCTTTCAGGTAAAAACTCTTTCATTGTGCAAAATTTAGGGAAATACCTCCTTAGTTGAATACCTGGGGAATGCATTTAAGTTAGTCTGTAAAAGGATGAACTTTGATTTGAAAATAAGGTACCTTACAGTAAATATACTTAAAAGCAAAAATATTAAACGATGACTTTTTCTATTTGATGCATTGTAGCCAGTCTTCTGTGTTAATGTTGAACTACGTGTATTGTAGTATATTTGTATATTGTAGTATATTTGTAGTCAGTCTTCTTTGGTAATGTTGATTTACTTTGGTATTACTGAATCTACTACTTCCGTACAGATAGTTGCAGATCGGTAGTTTCATGTTTATTTTCAAGACTTTGCAATATATATAACAATAAAAACAGTCAATTTATTGAATTTCAATCTATTAAATAGCATTAATATTACTAATAACAATTCGATTTTCTCCAACAAAATCTGATGAACTGACTTTTTGTTCTAGTTCTATCGCGCAAATTATGCTACCTGGTAATATCATGCAAAAAAAGTCTGAAAAGAAAAAACGTATCTGAAAAACAAATGTAATTTCAATTTTTTTTACTGCAAGCATGAAAGTATATTGCTTATTAACTCCAAAAACCGTAAACTAAATAACAGAATTTTAACAATTTGAAATTGAATTCTTTCAGTTAAAATGTATGTTATTCAATTTTTTTTTAGTTGTCAGTTGCTTTGTTGAAAAATATTTAAAAATCATCACGTCAAATCAGTTTTGACGTTAAATTATTTTTATAGTTGAAAACATTTCATTATATGAGCGAAATCATTTAAAAATTATGAATATTTTCCATTATTTAAACTGCAAAAATAATTAATCTTGACTTTAATAAAAAAATTTAAAATCTATTGCATACCATATTTATTTAAACATTCATTATTTTCTTCTAGCGCAGAAGCAGTGAAATAAATAATTTCTTTAATAAACGTTATTTATTATGACGTCAGGCAAAGCTATTGTTCAAACAATAATATTAAACAGAACCGAAAACATACAATGGCTTGGAAATAACGTATTGTTCCGAAATTCCCTTTAAGCACAATCTTAACAATTTATTCTACAGCTCAATATCTATGTCAAAAATGAATTTTTATATATTATTTCCGGTTTTTTTTAACTTGGAATTACTACTCCTTCTTGAGGCAAGGAACAATTCCCGCGATATCTCGAAAAGTGGCGTTAGATTCTGAGAAAAGGGTGTTACCATGGCAACGGGGTGGATTATGCAAATAGATCAAAGGCGCAGCGCTGGGGCTTATCAGGGATGGTATCTATTCCCAGATTCAGGAGTGAAAAGGGCAGTCCCGTGCCAAATCCTGGGATGCATGATAATAAAAAAAAAACTGGATACGTGAGAGAAAAGAGTAAACTTGGCGAGGGTTTTTCTTACTTTGGTGCAATTCGGTTTCTCCTTGAAAAAAATGCGAAGAATTTTTTTACTCTTTTTAACCTCTAGTTCTCAGTTGCTCTGTCAAGTAAACCTGATCATATATCACGTTTTGTGTGAGGAAAAAGGTATTGAATGTTTGATTTTGTGATATTTAATTTATAAGGTGCTTGATTCTTCTTTTTTATGTGAGAAAAACGTGCAACTGCAAATTTTAAACTGAGATTTTTGCAGCTGATATATCACTTGGAGCATAAAAGTTTGTTTTCTCGAGACACATATACGCAAATATGATAGTATTAGAGTTCTTTTGCTTTTGAAAAATAGCTTTCGGATAAAAACTCTTTCATTGTGCAAAATTTAAGGAAAGACTCTCATATTCGGATATCTGAGGTTTGCATTTATGTTTTAGTGAGTAAAAGGATGGACTTCGACTTAGGAATGTAATACCTTAGATCAGGGGTGGCCAACTCAAATGATCTTGTGGGCCAATTTCGAAAGGCATCCTAACTCCACGCGCAGCATATAAAATTATATATCCTCTATTAGATTTAGACCAGGGATGGGCAAACTTTTTCAGCCTTTTTCAAAAAAAGTTTGGCGGGCCAAGATAAATTTTTCTAAAATTTTAAAAACAATATACAAGTATTACAATTTAAATATGTTAATGAGATGAAGGAAATTGCGATTTCGTTTTTAAGAGTTCCTCATATTGAGGTTCGAAGTGAGATGTACTGACTCTAAGGAACGAGGCTAAATGCTCATCTGTTCAGTCTACTTTTGAAATAATTCTTTCTAAGGTTCATAGTTGAAAACACTTGTTCACATATATAAGATGAAGCAAACATAGCACTGTTTTTCTGGTCATGAGATATTAAATATGGAAAACTTATTTTAGATAATGATTTGTAAAACTCAAAACTTTGGCATATTTAGAAACAATTACTTGAGATGATTGTTAGATTGCAACTCATTTAATTTCACCTGTAAATCTGACCTCACTGCTTTTAACGGTTAGAGAAAGTAAAAAGATCATCAGTCCTTTGAAAAAAAAAAAAGGAAGAAAAAAAATAATATTTAATCAAAGTGGAAAAGGAGACGGATATATAATATATAAATATATATATATATCTTTTAATTTGCCTCTGACCGGCAAATTAAAATGTTATCCGTGGATCGGAATTGACCCGCGGGCCGTAGTTACCTCATCTCTGATTTAGACTCACTATAAACATTTTTTGGAGTGGAAAAGTGAAACATAATGAGTTAATATTTTTGTGTTTACTATTATTGTTGCATGCCAACGTAGATAATATAATAGTGAAGATGATACTAAACGCACATTGTAAAGAAATACATAACACTTTAATGAAATATATAAATTAGTATTGTAGATGATCTTCTGTGGTAATGTTGAACTACTTTGGTACTGCTGAATCTACTACTTCATTGTTAAAAGTCGAAGGATGACATTTATTTTCAACAGCATGTAATACATATAACAACAAAAATTGTGCATTTATTGCATTTTAATCTATTAAATAGCTCTAATATAAATAATATCAACTAGAATTTTCTCCAACAAAATTTGATAAATGGATTTTTGTTTCTATTTTGTTGTGCAAATTATGCTACCTGGTAATATTAGATGAAAATTCTCAAAAGAAAAAAAAAAAATATTCGGAAATAAGAAAGATTTTTGTTATTTAATCCAAAAACCCCTAAAATAAAATAAAAGAATTTTCATAAAAATTAAAATTTTATAAAAATATTAATAATTCTTAACTAATAATATCAATAATTCTTAACTATTAATTAATTCTGAAAAATATTAACTAATTTTAAATTAATGAAAGAATTAATGTTTCGATAAATATAGTTTTTTTGTGAAGTATAAAAGTATTTCTAACTGACAGATGGGTCTTGAAGAATTTTGTACTTTGTTATTTGTCCTTGCTGAATTAATTGAGACATTTCAAAATCGGCGGAATCAGTTTTAGCGTCTCACAATGCCAAGCGTTCCTCAAACACTAATGAATATTTTGAGGTAAAATTTCACACAGATGTCAAGGACAGTGCCAACAACCTAAAAAAGAAAAAAAAATTGAAATACCATATGCAAGAGAAATTTAAATTGAAAACTGGTCTTAATTTTTGGACACAGTAGTATTTTGATTTTCCTCTCATTTAAATCCTTGTATAATTCTATCACTATTGTATATACATCATGTTATTTAATGCTTGTATTTAAGTATTTTTTTTTAAGTTTATGCCATTATTTTCAATTCAAATTAATGAAATCATTTGGATAAAATTTTAAATGAAATTATTTTATTTTTCAAATAGATTTAGTTGAATGCTTTTAGCTTTGAAAAACATAATGTGCTTTCCAATTTAATTACTGTTTATATAATTAAAATATCATCTTCAATTCGGTGAAAAAGTATGTGATTTTTTTTTTTTTTTTTTTTTTTTTTTATGATTTAGAACCAAATTTCATCAAGATGATGAATCCAATTTGTTTAATTGCATACCTTTTGCAAGAAAAATAAATACTATTTTGAAAAAAAGGTAAAATATTCTAATATATGTTTATAGTTTTTTACATTTTAAATATATTGAATTGTATCCATCTGATATTAAATTTTAAGTTCTCCTTTGTACATCTAAAATATATTATATTTCCAATGCCTAAATTTAAAAAACCCACTTAAACAAATATGGTTAAACCCATAAAGGCAATCTCATAATTTGAATATTTGAATATATATATATATATATATAATCGTTTATTTTTCAATTTAGAGAAATTTCAAAGGGCTGAATTGGAATTGCAAAAGGCGAATTTGATTTGCAAATAAAATAAATTTGAAATGCTAAACCTATATCTTAAAAAATTGAATGTAAACTATAAACGTCATAAGAGCAACTATATACTTCACAAGAACAAACTATGAGCATTATTAAGAATATTTAAAATTAATAAAAAAAAAAATGAAATAATTACATTATTATAGAAACAAGAAGTCTATCATAAAATACTTTTATAAAATATTTGTAGGATTTTTATGAGAAAAATAATTTAAAAATATTGATTCATTATTAAAATAATTAGTTAATAGACAATTAATTATTTACGAATTAATTTCAAAACATAAAATGTCATCAATTAATAATTATATGATAATTCGATACACCGAAATTTTTAAATTATTTTATTTAATCCTATTTGTTAGCTGTCTTTATTAATTCCACTTAACACAATTTTCGTAATTAAATTATTTTTAATTTTAAATTGAAAATTATCTTATTAAAAGAATAAAAATATAAAATAATTACAACTTTTTATTAAATCTTAATTGTGCAAAAAAAAAAAAATCCTTTCATTTTCTTTCACTGTGAAATGACAGCAACGATGATGCTGAATGCTTAGATGATGTTAAACAATGCTAATGATTATGAGTACTTATTAGATTTTAAATGATGTCTGACAATGCCGAATACTTACTATTATAACACGGCGAGTACTTACTTGCTGTTAAACTATGAGTACTCGCTCGTTGGCGTTAAAACGTTGGCGCTAATTTTAGCGATAATTATATCTATCAAAGAGTCACGAATATGCAGAAAGAATCATCGTATTCACAAAGGAGTTTCAATATTTTTATAGGGACGATTTATACTTACTCGTGCGGTATTCTAGTAAAGACTCATAAGTACTGATTGCTGTGTTGAAAAAATAAAGGATCATACTAAAAATATCTAGAAATCATTATAAAATATTTTTAATGAATTATGTCTTATGAAATGGGGACCTAGAATTCAAGATTTCAAATAGGGATTGAAATATGTTCGTAGAAAAGTTACAATTAGTTATTTGTCACATGTTTTGTGAAAATATCTTATCCATTAATTTTTTTTTCATATTGTTAAATAATATAATATACTGATTATATGAGTGTTAAGTTGGCCTACAGACTTATCTAACTATTGTTGGAACGGAAATTAACCCGAAAGGACGTATGTTTCGCTCACCCTGCGCATGGTTGAGTTTCGAGTTTTCGGCTGAGAAGTGGAGTCCTTCCACGAATCTATAATTATCTGTCTTTAAATGCGTTAAAATACGTGTGGTACGTGTGTCAATAAAGCTGTGAATTTTCCAACCTGTTCCACAAGTATCTCAACACAACCACACCCAGTTGCAATCGGTTTGCCCAACCTGCACATTGCAATATCATATAATTTTTACCAAAATCATATAATTTTATCAAATAATTTTAATTTTTATCATATAATTTTACTAAATTACTTTTGTAATAAAATGTTAATTCTGTCGAATTAAAATTATTTATAAATAAAATTAAAGCATTTACTTTCAGTTTGTGATTATTTAAATTATATTTCACAATATTGTTAATTTAGCATGAAATCTTTAAATTTTGTTCCATTTTATAATTATAACCTTTAAAATAATAACAAACAAATTCATTTCTCAGTATTCATAATTATATAGTGCTTTCACAAAATTCTAATTATTTAATTTTTTTTTAAATATGTAAAATATTAAGAACTAATCTCATTTATTATTATTTCTTTTTATTAGTTTTGAAATATTTCAGCCAAAATTGCAAAAATTATTGGTTTTGAAAAAGAATTGAAGAAATCATTATTTATTTTTCAAAAATTATTATTATTATTATTATTTATTTATTTTTGAAGACTTGAAATCAAATGATTTTAGTTCCTTTTTGTCATTCTGTTAAATTTACAAATACAATGAATAAAAACAAGATATCATCCAAGCAAATTTTTAAATAATTTTTTATTACTCATAATTTTTAAGCATTCATTTTATATACTCATTCATTCAATTCAAGTTCAGAAATATTTATGCAAAAATCCTTTGTTTTACAAATTTTCATATTAATAATCTAATCTTCATTGTAAAAATTGATACGAATTACTTGTATATTTGATTTAACCTATTTAAATATTTAAAAAAAATGATACATTTATTCAGGGTGTTTTTTTTTTACTACTTCACATAAAATATTTGTTGAACTACTTATTGTTTGCTACTTATATATAGATATGCACAGCATACATTTAACTGTAGCAATTAAGCTGTCATGGGGAGCTCATGGGGAATGAATATATAAAGGAACACTTCTTTAACAGGCAAGTAGTATGTTTTAAATGCATACAAATTATTGAATCTAAATTTGATCCCTTACATGAGCATTAAACACGAAACACTAAACAATTAGAAGTTCAGCAAGTGTTCAGCAGAAAAACATTTAAGGCTATAAATTTTGATTGATATTGGCTGATAAATATTTCAGTGGCATCTTATATCTTGGCTTATTACATAATAATGCAAATTACTTTGAAATAATACATTTTTCACAAGCATAGAGACAAGATATACGAAAACATATCTTTAGATGGTATAAAAGAAAGTATTTTCAGTAGTCAATTACAACATTGCAAGATTTAAAGAATTCAATTTATTTCCAGAAATATTTGGGAAACCGTGAAATTTTCTTTGGTGTAAGTATCGTTATAAAACTCCTTTGGCGGCTTTTTTGGCATAATAACGACTTTATGTCGCCAAGCAAAATGATCTAACGGATTGGAAGTTGTTGATAAGTTTCAGTTAAAAAAAGGAGCAAAATATAATAAAAAATAGTCCTGCCGACTCGTCAAAAGAGATAAGGTAATTATCCTAATAATATATAAGGATTTATAAGGTAATTATCCCAAATGTTATGTGCATGTGTGTCATTTCTATTATATCATTTGAATGAACACAAGATTAAATTAAATTACATTAGCAACTGTAATTGCTGTTATGCTTAAGTTAATATAAATGATAAAGCACAATTAATTTTATCGAAAGAGATCAAATGTTTTATTTAGAAGTATTATCGAAATCGTATCGTGATTTATCAACTAAATTTTAACAGTCCTTTTATTAATTTATCAAATAAATTTTTATCTGTTAATTATATTTTTGCATCTCCTAATTCTATACTTATTGACGAAAAGGATATTATAATATCATTCTTTAAATCTCGCATTTATCAAGCCGTGACTTTAGAAAAATGGACTAATCCATACTTTTCTGTGATCCTTCTTTAGATATGTTTTCATACTTTTAATGCAGAGCTTATTTTAACAATATTATTGGATTGGAAGCTCACGTTATTCCATACATTAACCATTCTTACTAACTTCTTGGATATCTCTCTCAGATACTGCTGAATCTCCAACTAACACTGAGCTACCGGTTATCGATGATAAAGGCTTTTGAATGTCTGCTAAGATGTCTTTTGAGATAAATCAGGATCCCCATTACCTATAGAAGATTTCTTGATATTAGTGGCTTCAACATGCTTGCTTTTTGAAGAACTTGTTTTCTTTTTTTTTGTGATTCATGCGAGGGCTGCAGCAATAGTCGGAGAGGAGGATTATATTTACTGGTCACCCTATCTAAGGAACTTTCAATATCTATATCATAATTACCGTTAGTGGTAGTGCCATTTGGAACACAACAGTCAGTAGGACAATGACTTGAACTTTGACTGCTCATGAAATATTCTGGAAGTTGATGAACATCAGTTTCGTCTTCCTCATCTGAAGTGGGTTTGGATGTGCTGTCCAGGTTCCCTTTGGGTTTTGTACTTTTTGATGAAATCTGTAAAAGGGTCTGGTACATCTTCTGTAGCTGTTTCGTTGAGTTCTTTCTGAGTTAGGTTGTTGAAACTATCAGCTGGATTAAGCTCGTCCACTGATGCTAAGCTCTCACATTCACTAGTTTGTAATGAAGAATCCACGGACAACCCAAGACTTCTAGACCCTAAACTACCCTTGTTGTATGCACTTGAGGTGTTTTCCAGTGATGTGCTTCTGTCGAAAGTAGAAGAAGAAGAAGAAGAAGCAACAGATGTAGTGTAAGCTTGACTTCTGGCTGATGAAAAACCTGCAGGTCTATCAGCTGGTGCACTAGTTTGTCTTTTCAATAAACTTTTGAAAAAAGATTGCAGAACAGTATCGCCTTCTCCACTTGATAATTTGGCCTCTAATTGCTTCTTTTGAGGGGATCTCGGCGATCTTTGCATACGTCTCGGTGGGTTTCTTGGCGTTACAGATGGAGTAATAGTGCTTTCCCTGTTGAATTCGGAATTGTTTTCGATTGGCTGCCTTAGTAGTTGTGCTTGGATAGAAACGAGGAATTCCTGATCATTTTGAGCTTCTATTTCAGCGAGAATTCTATTGCTGTCCAACAGACGTCCTGGTTTCATTATGACTTCTTCGAATGGTGAAGAAAATGCTATAGTTGCCAAAGATTCAGCAAGTGCAATGATTTTGTTTTCGCTGTCCCAGCCTGCTGGAACAAAGATTGAGTCCTTCTCCAGAAACATTGCTGGAATTCTAAATGGGAAAGAGTAAACCTTATGCAAAATGTACTTTAATAATATATCACAGTTTCTATCTTCTTTCACAGACACGTAAAATAGAGCTGCCCCGTATGTTAAACAAAACTTCCTGAGAGAAAACTGAATGAAATCAAAATGCTCATCAATGTAACCATATTCCGACTGTAGCACCGACATGTATTCTGTCTGCGTGATAACGACAATTATTTCTAATCCCAAATTATTTTCTATTTCTGCAGAACTGCTCTGTTCTTCCAGGTTGCCGTATATGCTCATCGTGGGCTCAACATACTCTTGAAAGCGACGCAGAACTTTTGACTTTTGCTCATCTAAGGCAGTGCCAGGAATCTGCAACTTTGCAATGTGCTTCTCTAGTATCTCAACCCAGGTGCAGATACACCGGAAGATATCCCAAGGTTTCGTCATGGTTGCTGTCAGAATTATAGTTGTATCTGATATGGTGTCTTCGTTTAAAACATATTTGAGAAGATTCTGGAAGGATGGATCGTCATCCAGTACCCAAATGTCCAGCTTGGTTTGATTTTCACAGTACTCATCTCGTACATTCAGAAAATAGTATTCTAGACCGTTTCCTTTTCGACACTTTTCACCAGATCCTTGAAGTTTAGCAACGACTTGGGATTTCTGTGCGTCATTGTCGCCAAGGAATAGAACTGATCTGGATGATGGAAGCTTATTTGGCGAGTTGGCTTCACATTCCGCCATTATTTGCAGCCAAAAGCTGTCATTTCCCATCAAATCTGTCGCATCACTATGCAAAGGGGGAATTTATCATTTTCTCCCCTTTTAAAGCCATTGTAAATTGCTATCCTAAAAAAGAGAAAAACTTTTATGATATATTTTTATTAACTTAATAATAATACTTTACGCATATTTATAATTAACACTATTAAGATAATTAATTTATATATATAGTCCTATAAAACAATCCAAACAAAACATGTGCAAGTACGCCAAAGTTTTATTGTGATTCGCTTCAAACCTAGTGACTCTTTACCAAAATTAAATTTATGCTTTGTTTTATGCTTTTAACTAAGCAAATTCTTATTAAAAAAAAGGTAAAATCGTAGAATAGGCAATTGCGATTTGCTATCAATAATTATTTTCGAAAATGTCCGCCAAGGGTTGAGATTGTAAATGGTGAATTGCAAAAAGCACCTTAAATCATATTTGCAGCAAAATAGTAGCTAAATCCCCATAGCCCCACTTTGGGAAAAAAAAATAAATAAATAAAAAATAATAAAATAAAATAAAATAATGATAAATAAATAAAGACGAAGTAAATTTACATTTATTTCCTTAAATAGTTTTGAGTTATTTTTAACTTAAGATTTGGATAAAATCGCAGAATAGGTGTCGTTGGGATTTGGCGTCAAAAAATCGCCAAAGTACGCCAAATAATTGAATTGGGGAATTGTAAGTGAAGTAATTACAAACAGACAAGAAACTTTTGTGATTTGGCCAAAATTTAAATTTACAATGATTCTTTATACAAAAAAGCATAATAAATTGATTATAATGCAACTTAACCTACAAAGTTGGCAACAAGACTTTCTTCTCATGTTAGGATAAAGGGATAATGTACAAATTTAGTACCTCAAATTTTACATACAAAAAAATCTAGAAAGCTACTTAAATGTGACAAAATTTGGGAATTTTTCAAAATTGCACCAACAATGGGTATAAAATGAGTGTCAACGAATACTTTTTCATAACATATTATGATTTTTACCCTTTTTATATGAAGTTTGACATTGCATATTTTTGATTAATAAGATAAATTCCACTGTTTTTTTAGAAGCTTACCAATTAAAACTTATGAAGAACTATTGAATGCCATGTCAGTTAGAGCTTATCCATTTGAATTGGTGTATCAATAAAGTGTAAAATGTTAAAACAATTTACATTTTTATATTTTTACAAATTAAGAAATTGCATGACACTTAAAAGTATAGCTATTATAATATTGAATTTCCTAAAACAAAGCCAGAGGGCCATTTCTTAAATAGGCTGTTTTATAAACATTGTGATATACTACGTAGAACACGAAGTCTACTATGAATCATAATGTTATGTTAAAATGTGTATTTTTTGACTCCATGTCTGCTTTCATTAGTTTGGCACAAGATATTTTTTTAGCTTAAATTTATATTACATATTAAATTAGATTTTTTTCTACAAGTTGACTTATCATTTGTTGATTAATCATTGAATTGAATTTATTACCCTAAATAGTGCATTACACATTATTACACACGATTTAATTTCAATCAAACAATTTTAATGCTAAATATAAATACGCTATTTCACATAGCATGTGTGTTATTTGGAGATTGTGTACTTTTAGTGTTCCGATATCGCCAAATCCACGCCAAATGTAATCGCAAAGGATGATAACCATTTCATTTCAGTAGTCGTATTGTTTGTTTAGCAAAAACCGCAAAGGAAAAAATAGCTAAATAAACAAGCGGAACCTTAAAATACAGAACTCCCTGTAATTGACTGTTGTGATAGGTTTTTACCCTTTACAAAACTCCATTTACAGAAATTTGAATTCTGTCTTATCATTGAAAAAGCAAATTTTAAAATATTCAAATCAAACAGATAGATGAACAGAATATTTTTTTGTTAAATACATTGTGATCTCAAAGAAATCTAACCTCAATTTATGAATAATGTTGGCTAATGTTGACTAAATATGACTAATGATATATATAAATATATATGATAATAAATATGACTGATTAATGTTGACAAATAATATTGACTAAAACCTCAATTTATGAATAATGTTGACTAATCTATGGTTCATAATATTCATTTATAATTATCTAAATTTTTGAAAGGAGTTTTTACAAACATAAACATAATCATCATATTTGGAATATTGAAGTAATTTGCAAATAAGTGTAAATGTTCCTTTTAAATACATATAATATATATATATATATATATATATATATATATATATTTAAAAAGGAACATTTAGACTTATTTGCAAATTTTCAATATATAAATTTGCATGACATATATATATATATATATATGTCATGCAAATTTATTTTTATTTATTTAAAAGTTTTAAAATGCATTTTGCAATAATTTCACATATGTATATATGTAAGTATGCAATTATGTTACCTAAATATATATAGTAAAATAAGGAGGTTGTTTTGTATTTCGTCTATGCATAAACAAATATTTTTCATTCTACAACTTATAAAGTAATCATTTGTGACTTGACCACATTAAAAACAAAACTTTATGATAAAGTAAATAAAAATAAAATGTTATGATAAAGTTATTAAAAATAAAATTTTATGATAGCAGAGTTATTAAAAAATATTTTCTCAAGATATAATTTTATAAAGGATATTGTCTACAAAATATATTACTTAATTACAAATTTCTTATTTCATATTATTACTTTGCTAGTAAATATGTTATAACTGAAGTATTTTCAAGGTTTATACTGTGGATATCTATGGTTGTTTTCCTTTTTTATAAAACCCAATTCCCAATATAACAGTTTGTAGGGAAAAGTACAATAAAGAAATAAATGTTTTTACAGTAAATTAAAAAATATTTCGATTTAAAGCAGTGAATTTAAAAAAATAATACGATTTAAAGCAGTGAATTTAAAAAATAATACGATTTGGTAGAGATTTAAAAAAGGACATGATTGGCCAGGAGTAAAACAGCACTCGTTTTAAGGAAAGTATTGAATGTAAATAGTTTTGTTTGCTTCTAATCTATTTCACTGTCTCTTAAAAGTTCTTTTTCCACTACAATTCTGTCGATTCTTATTTTTCTTGAACAATGCTAATTCGATTCGATGCAATATATCTGTGTTTGACCCCATTAATTTTTTTGAAAAAAAATGGGAATGTTCAATAACATACTAATAGTTACATAATATTTTGTAAAATGTGATTCGTGGTGATTGTTTGAGATTTCAAATGTAAATATCAGCCTTGTATAAATACTTGTTAAATTAAAATTACTATGTAAATTTAGTAGAAATTAAAACAGTAATAAAACAACTAACATTTAATATTTCTTAGACAATTTATGTATCAATACTGTCTATAATATGTGGGTAAGAATACAATTCTGTGTGATTTTGAAAATTTCCAAATTTCACATATTATTTAGAAAGAATTTTCTTGACTTTTGCAATATGCCGTAGAGTTGTGGTATTGTTTTTCTTACCTGCAGAAATGTGGGTTAAATTGTAAAATAAAATAATTCGTGATTTATTTAAAAAGAAATTAATTTATATTATTCATTAACTGCTAAAGATTTAGAATCAATAAATATCTAAAAGAATTTATAGAAAAATTTAATGGTAGTTAAATAATCAATGTACTTTAATTTATTTCGTTTCGCATTTTTATAACAATAACTTATTTGAAATAAAAATAATTTTAAGGTAATGCTTTATGACTTTTGTTAATGTAAAATAAATTCAAGAGAAAATCATAAGGCATTAGCAAAAGCAAATCATAAAGCATTAGAAAAATAAAATAAGTATAATTTTATTTTTGCTAATGCGATATAGAATTATGATTTGCAAAATAAAGAATATAAAATTAGGATTAATGATTTGCTTTTGGCTTTTAAAAATTTTAGTCATCATATTTTTATAAATATAATAAGCTAAGTACTTCTTCTAGACAATATATTAATATATGTTGTAGTATTATAGTATATGATATTAATATATGTTAAAAAACTATAGTCTATGTTATAGTACGTACTAGATTTAAAATGCTTCTTTAATATGTCATTTACAGTTTGGAAATGACTAAATATTGAATTAAATTAACATTTAATTTATTGTAATTTAATTTAAAATTTAATATAATTTAATAATGGGATTTAATAGTAGGTTTAATTTAATATAAAAAGTAAAAATTCATAACAAAGATAAAAATTCATAGTTGAAATATAATATTGATATTGATTTGAGGTTGAAATATAATAATGTATTTTATTTCTTTTTTACTATAATCAGTTATTGAACTTGTGTTATAGTTTGATTTCTTATTAGTTTTGACATTCTTATAAAAGTAAAACCTTATATTTTATGACAAGTTTTAAGAATCGCCTTGGCAATATGACATCATTTATCTTCAATTTCCCAAAAATATAACAAATTGGCAACGTTGACGATATCTAGTTACATATTATGAGGAATTCCTTTTGTGAAAATTTCGTATTTCTAGATAAAAAGTAAAGTTTTTATTTTCATCCTTTGACCAACAAAGATACTATGCTATGAGAATCTGCCCTCTAATTTCTGATGATAAAAAAGGTTTCAAAATATTCTAGTTAATTCCATAAAGCAGAAAAACAGGTGTTGAACAATGTAAATTTTTCTTCATTTAATTGTTTGGGTTTACAAACCAAATCGACCTTCGATCTTTAATCGACCTTCGAGTTAACCTATACAACTCTCAGCTGCTAAAGTTCCAGGACCATAATGATGAATATTCTATTTGCATATAATTTTTCCCCACTTTGGGAATATTTACACTACTAATCATCACCATATGAATTAGCAGAATTAGAATGAAACCACCCTTTCCATGCAATAACATTGGTTATTGATACTATCCCAAATGGAAACAGCATCTAAGAAATTCACAAGTTTATCACTCCATTAAATTTAATGGAGGGACTTTCTAGACCACTGATTGCAGGAGTCAGTTAGGTGAAAGAGTTTAAATTGATTTCCACTAGATTAGTATTTGGAACGCTAACCTTCTATGCTATGTTAATCCTATTTGTATATAGAGGTCCAATCTGACATGAAATGAAAAGAACATATTCTTAAAATGAAATCATTTTTTAATTTTCTAGCATTCACACAATGTTTAAAATTATAATGGATCATCGTTTTATACGTATGTTTATATGTTCCAGCATAAATTAAAAACTATAACACTTAGAAGTCCATTTTTTTTCTTAATTTATTATTTCCTTCCAAAATTTCGTAATCAACAATTACAAAAAAATATATATATATGTATATATTTTTATAATTAAATCAAAACTTTTTGTTATTATCATCATTTTTCCACGTCATCAGATGGTGTCCTTAGTAACGTTATTATAAAACAATAATAAAGAATATTTACATTATTAATTGTCTGTTTATTTTCCAAACTGCCAATATTATATTCTTCAAAAATGATAATATATTAAAAATAAACAAAATTGGAAAAAAATTGAAAAATAATAGTTGCTTTATTTATAAAATTATATATTATTTAAGACAAGTTAATTAAAATATCAAATCTTTCATTTTACACATATATGTTTTTTAATCATTATCAAAACTAAAAATGTTTTATTTTATACGATCTGTCATCTTGTGATTATATCTGCTAGTATTTGTATAATAACAAAATGAATATTTTATACTTATTAATGAAACAAAAATTTCATGTAATAAAATAATAGTGAAGAATAAATTGCATAATTCAGTATATTGAATCAATCATATGATCACGGTATGCATGAAATGGGAATAATTAAAAAATATTGATAAGATTTTCTTTCGTCATTATAATTAGCGGGGCTGAGTGATAATGGCTGAGTGGCTAGCGCTCTGGCGCTCGGTACCACAGGTTTCGGGTTCGAGTCCCGGCGGTGCCATGGATGTTTGTAGTGGTTCGAATCCACTTTAAACTGTATTTCCCGGTTCTAATAGGATCGTAGAGCGTTGCGGGAGCATTGTTAATCCGCATCCGTATCTTCAAGTTACACGCGCCCCCTGAGTAATGCAAAGTGAGTAACGTCTGTGAAGCGCTTGCCTTAAGACGCCCAAGACCAAGGTGTCTAAAGGCTCGTGCCCACCAAGGCGAGAAGATGTAAGCAAAAAAATTTGACCAATCACTAGCCTCTCCGCGGTCGCCTGAAACCGGTTTGCAATGCACCGCTCCGAGTTGGCCAACTTTCAACTCGAAGCGGTTTTTCACTAGGCGTAATGCTATTTCTGACGTTTCGCTGTGAAGGGGTCGAAAAATTTTGTCGTTTGCCTCTTGAATCTTCACATCTCTCGCCTCGGTGGGAACGAGCCTTTAGTGTTTGCCAGCTGCATTAGAACAAAAAAATAACATTATAATTAGCAAAAAAGTAGTAAGTATTGCAATATCAGCTTATTTTACATGGACACTACCTGTTTAAATTAATAATTTTTAATATAAAATAATTGGATAACAATTATAGTATATTTCAAATATAATTGGATCCTCAGCAAGAAATTTATTAAACACGCTATGGGATATAACTATCCAAGTATTTCTCTTAAAATTACTTGAAGAAAAACTAAAATTGCTGTACCCGCAGAAATGCTCCACTTCTTTTTCTACTATTTCATTCCCTTCACGTATGTTCTAGAACCTTCTCCAAATAGCATACTCCGACTTTCAATAGATTGGATCGCTTTAGGCAATGTAGAAATGTCAGTTCGAGAACCTCTTCGATAAAAATAGCAGAGCAAATGTCGTGGGCTTCTTATATTTATCGTGGATACAGTGTGTCACTTCACTTCAAAGTTGACTGCAGCATTATTTCGCGAAAGCAAAAACAGGTTTTCAAAAATATTACTTTCTTAAAAAAAAGGTATAAAAATAAAAATATATACAATGGTTGACAAATACGTCACTCATTTCTTTATTACATTCTTATCTAAAAAAGTGTCACCTTTTGAATTGTTTGAATCAAAAGAAATTTTTTTTTTTGTATGAAAATATTTGCAAAAAAATTGCATAGGCACCAAAGAAATTTGTAAACTAAACATGTTTAGTGGCAAAATACATATAAACTTCTTTAATACATAATAAGTTTAAATGCATATAAAATTAACTTTTTTATTTAATTGACAATCTTATAATAATCATTTTATCAATTTTAATTTAAGTTCATTAATATAGAAGGGTCGAATTTCATATCTTTACTATGTATATGAAAACATTTTAGTGGAAAATATATTGGTTGTTAGATAATGAAATTTTCAACAACCCATATGCAGCAGATTCAGCGTTATTCAGCGTTCCCTAAGATAGTGCACTGCATCTATATGGTAACACTGTTGCAAAAACCAAAACAATTGCACATACAGCATAAAAGTTTGTAAGTTAAATGTGTTTAGTTTCAATATAATAAATACATATAAACTTTACTTTTTTATTTAATTGGCCATCTTTTAATAATCATTTTATCAATTTTGATTTAAAATAATAAATACAGAAGGGTCGAATTTCATATCTTTATTATTCATATGAAAACATTTTAATGGCAAATATGGCTGTTAAATCATGAAACTTTCAATAACCATATGTAGCAGATTCTGTGTTATTCGGTGCTCTCCATGGTAGTTCACTGCATCTACATTATTACACCACAATATAAAAATTTTAAACTCCCAAAGCATTTAAGGGATATTCCTTCACAACAGAAGTACTAGGCCGCCTACTACTAATTTATTATGACTCACAGAACAGATTATTATGACTAACAGAACATATTATTAAGACTACAGAACAGATTTATTATGACTAACAAAACATATTATTATGAAAAACAGGAAAGATTTATTATGATTAACAGAACATATTATTATGACTAACTGACGAGATTATTATGACTAACAGAACAGATTATTATGACTAACAGAACAGATTATTATGGCTAACAGAACAGATTATTATGACTAATAGAACAGATTTAATATGAGTGACATAATTGATTATTATGAGTAACAGAATAGATTATTATGACTAATAGAACAGTTTTATTATGAGTGACATAATTGATTATTATGACTAACAGATTTTTAAGACTAACTGGACAGATTTATTATGAGTAACAGAACTGATTATTATGACTAACAGGACCGATTTATTATGACTAACAGAACAGATTCTTATGACTAACTGAATAGATTTATTATGAGTAACAGAACTGATTATTATGACTAACAGGACCGATTTATTATGACTAACAGAACAGATTCTTATGACTAACAGAGCAGATTTATTATGACTAACAGATCCGATTTATTATGACTAACAGGTACAAACACAGTACAGCTTCTAGTATCGCAAGGTATTTTGGAGTTCATATTAAGTTCCTTTAGTTCAAGAGCAAACACGCTATTTACAAGACCGACCCATTTTTGGTAGTATTAATAAAAGGAAATCATAAATCGGGTTTTCCGAAGCATTAAGTTATTCCTAAATTCATGTGATTTTAGACAAACAAAAATCAGGAGACGTAGAAATATTTTATATCATCAAGTAGAAATATTTAACATTTTTGGGAGAAGTTGTAATTTTTATTGAAGAAATATTAAAAACAAATTTCCTTAGATAATTCTATACTATGGTATTTTGTTCAATATAGTTTAACTAAAACTTGGTATTTTGGTTTTAGTTTAACAATTAAAACAAGTTATAATTTAAATAGTATTCAAGTAAAAAAATTTAATGAACTACTTATATATACGATATCATTATATATTACTTATATACGATATCATTATATATATTTTATTTTACTTATATATTATTAATATTATTTTAATATTTTAATAATTATGTTAATTACTTAATTTTGTTATTTGAACATGAATTACAGAATTTTTTTTTTTTTTTAATCTTTATTAAAAGATTTCATTATGTAAAAAAATTTCATCAATGCCATTGTTAAAATCATAAGTTAAATTAAAATTTCAATACAATTAATTTAAGTGCATTAATAATGTGTTAATTCTTTCACCAACAGAAACATTCAATAATATAATAATGCAACATTAATACATTATTAACATCATTAAAGGATTTCTTTAGGAAATTTAACTAACCCAGTAAACAAAAATCAATATTTTGCAAAATAATAAAATTAATAAATTAATTTTTAAAAATCAAATCTACATTTGTCCATATGCTGCATTGTTTTGAAATTTTTGCAAAATTTCATTTTTAAGTTTTGCAAAAATTTTCGTAAAGGAACTATTTAACCTACTTGATTATTGGACTCTGTATCTATAACAACACTTGATTTCATCTAAATAAGTCAAAACAATATCAAAAATAACAGAAAATCAATTTTTTCAGATTAATTATTATCTCAAGAATTCTCTTCTTATGGCGTGAAAACTCATTTTTTTCGTTGCGATACATTATTCCAAAAATATCACCATTCGTTGCTGAGAGGATCACTGTTATTGCTGTAAAACTAATTTTCCTGTGTGAAGCCTTCTCATGTTGGAAAAGCAATAACTTTGCTTGTGTTTGTGTTATGATATAATTAAAAACAAATGTAAAACACGAACAGGAGAATAACACTTGACACTCCACTTGATGACAGTAACTTTTTAAAATTTGATGAAAATTATATTTTCGTAACATATACAATTCTTCATTTATATTTAAATGAAATAACTTTATCAACTTATGGATAGGATCAAATAATAAAAAATATAATATAAAAACAAATTTTACTCATTATAAATAATCCTACTAAAATTTGGAATAATATATGGTTGAATATTTTTCTAAAATGAGAATCATTAGTTTC
Source organism: Caerostris extrusa (assembly GCA_021605095.1). Taxonomy (NCBI): domain Eukaryota; kingdom Metazoa; phylum Arthropoda; class Arachnida; order Araneae; family Araneidae; genus Caerostris; species Caerostris extrusa. The sequence continues at coordinate 91,644 of BPLR01020727.1, forward strand.
AAACTGATGCTGCCCATGCTCAATTTATTACTAACATATACTTTTGTTATATAAAATTGTCTCTATTTTATTTTCATTTTCAAAAGAATAATAATTTTTTGTCTATAAACAGCAAAAAATAAGTTATTAAACATATAAATAATTCTAGATTTACAATTTAAAATAATATACTTGTAAATAAATTGCTATTTTTTTTAATTAAAATTTTATTTAAAATTTCTGAAATTAATAATTATTTTTAGTTGTATTATAAGCAGTTATTTTATTGTATATAATTCTTAATATTATTTTATTTTAAATAATTATTAACATTATTATATTGTAAATAATTCTTAATATTACATTATTGTATATAATAATTAAAATAATCGTTTTTTTTTTTTTCTAGTATAAACTTTCATTTTACATGTATTATTTAAGTATTGGTAAAAGTATGTATGCTTAAAGTATTTCAAATTTCTTTTATATCATGAAACACGAGATTGTTAATTAGTTAAATATATTATTTATATGTATTCAACAACATAATTCCTTTTTTAAATTTTATTGGACTTTAGCAATTTTAATTAAAAATGCCGAATCTCTTCTTTTTTATTTGACCCATAGAAATATTTCTATAACAGAAATGAATGGTTTCTTAATAAAACTAGAGACATTTCTAAAAATACTTAATTTTGTTATTTAAACATGAACTACAGAATTTCATTTTTTTATTTTAATCTTTATTAAAAGATATTTCATTATGTAAAAAAAATTGTCGCAAATTTTTAAAAAGTCATTGTTAAAATTTATTTTCCCAATTTTTTTTTGTGTTTTTGTTTTTTTAATTTAATTGCTTTTATTATTGTTTTTATCAGTAAAAATTATATTTTTGAATAAAATCTAACAACTTGTTTGTATTTTAAAAATATGCAGGCAATGTTAGAAATTTTAATAACAATTTGAAGATATGAATAAATAAATAGTAAATAAAAGCATCAAGTATTTGTTTAAACTGCAATAACACTGCAGTGTTATCTAAACAACTTTAAAAATCATATTTGATTTATAGAAAGAAATTGATAATCATATAAATTTTCAAATAATTGATTCAGATAAGACAATAAGATCAAATAATTGAGTGTGAATTCATTTTGAGCTAACTTATTTTTTAAATATATATCATACAATCTTCATCAAGAAAGTAAAAATATTTTTACATATTCTGTTAATTTTTTTTTTAAAGTTTAAAAAACAATTTTCATCTTTTCTTGTTATAAAATTATCTAATTTTAAACACTCAAGGAAAATGGTAAATTGTAAAATAAATTAAATGCATAAGTAGAAAATTCATTAAACTATTTGCCTTTTTTATAAATGTTTCTTTAATTTGTAATCTTGATGTTTCTTTAATTCTGATTCTATCTTTAATTTTATTTCTATTTATTATTTTATAAGAGTTATTGTTGACTTTTTAGTTGAAATAGATAATTTTGAAAACATTTTTTGTGTACAAAATATTTTAAAACATGTGAAAATATTTTTATATAATAAATACACATTCTCTCTAATTTTTTTAATTTTATGAGTGTACTTTCTATAACAGAATATTGGTACTATAAAGATTAATTAATTTTATGTATAGTGTTTGTATAGTGTTTGTTATAGAGAATATATTTTGTTATAGAGAATATATTTTGTTATAGAGAATACATTTATTATATACAGCAATAAATTTTTCAACCAAATGTTTAAGATTATAATAGACTTAGTATCCAAATTCAAGTAAATTTAAAAACTTAATATTGAGATAATATACTTTATTTTATTTTTAACAACAAAAACTTGCATATGCTTTAAGAGCCAGTAAATTAATTTTAAGTATAAATGTATGAAATGTATTTCATATGATTCAGAAATACTCATACATAGAAATGTATTTTCTTAATACACATTATACACACACATAATAGAAAAAGAATAGTGGGAAAAATAAATGAGTATGACAGACTACACCTATATTGTGGATCGATATTCGTAATCGAGATAGTAGAATACTAATCCAACAACATTTGATTTACTTTTTTGAAGTCAAACTAAGCATTTATTGAATATAAAATTAATAAGAATTTAAATATAATGCAAGTTAAATTCATAGAAATAAATGTTATTTGCTTTGTATTGAATTTTTGTCAAGCATTGTAATGAATGAAAATTGTTCAGTATGTCGCCATATTGAATACAAGTTGTTCCATAGATAGAGAAAAGAAAATACTAAGAAACAAGAGAGTTGTCATTATACTTACAAAGTTGATCTTTGATCATTGTATTGTATTGAATGAGTAAGACTTCCGGCATATGGAAGATAGAGAATCAAATCCTCTTAGGGATCATTTAATAATTTATTTTCCTCAGTAATGGTTATCATTTCCGGTAGATGGCGCAACTGTCCGGGAAAAGTAACAATTAGATTAAACTTATTTTCGTTCTACTTTCTTACAGTAGATGGCAGCACGTATTTGCTGAAAAGTATAATAACAAATTGGGGGAAAATATTTTTTGGGGTTTTCCTTGAAATGATAGCAGAAAAATACTTAACACAAAATATTAATAGTGCTTTTTACTTCAATATTTTTTTAATAAACGAAATATTTTAATAATGGCATAAAATTATTTTTTATTATTGGTCTCATTTTAATTTATTTTTTAAAAATAAATAATTGAAAATTTATTTAAATTTAAAATAATACATTATTATTTTATAGATACTTAAAAAAATTTCATCTTAAATCTAAGTAAGTAAATTTAAGTTTTTTTGTATGTAAATTTATATTAAATATTAAATAAATAAATTGCGTCTTCTTTTATTGTTTTACATTAAATAAATCATAATTATTGCACTAATTGACTGAATAAAAATCTTTGAATTATAAATCTCAATTGCTATTGTAAAATATATAGAATTATCCACACAACTAAACTTCTATTATATTATCAATAAGATTTGTAATCAGATTAATCTTAGAAAGCAGTCAAAAACCAATTATTTACTTTTTCGATATTCTAATTCTGATTTAATACAAAAAAAAATTTATATGGGAAAATTATATATGCAATAATGATTTATTTATTCATTTAATCAATAATGTTAATAAGTTTTTCTATACAGACAAATTCATTAATATTTCAATCGATATCGTTAATGCCTTTTTTGTGTGGTATCATATTTCTAATTAATAAGTATCATAAAATCACTTTTTGTACCTTGATATTTAAAATTATAAAATAATTTAGAGAATTTGTCTTATTTACAGCATTTTTAATTAATTTAATAGAATGTTTTGGTTAATAAAAATAAATGGGGTAATGTAATACATTTAATGTTTTACAAGTAATTACTAGAAAATTTCCTTAAAAACAAAGTTTTAAAGAAATCATCCTTAAAAAATATATGGGATATGAAATTGCCACTCAAGAAAGGAAATCAACTATCAGAATCATATTTATTGTGCACATTTATAGGAGAAACACATGATTATTTAAGGAAACATTACCATAATTACTGTGTTTACAGTCCTGTGAACTTTGTTACACTGGCCATGTTGATTCTTGTGATCCCACAAATGATGCAAATTCCTGTCTCAAGCGTGCCTGTACTATCAGGACTGTATGGTCCAACAAGACGTTTTGTATGTGACTCCTGGAAGGAATGATTCCACATTGTCGTGACATACATCAAAGCCAGCCATTTTTTTTTTTTTTACCGTGAGAAGATATGTTGTGACACTGTGAAGTTCCCCGTTTAGTTTCTACTTCTTTCATAATGCATAATAATAATTTATATATTAGCATTCCTTAAGTCACACGTGCTCCCGGGTGGTGCTAAATGAGTAACAGCGGCTAGAGGCTATGGCTACTCGTTGCAGAATACAACACATTAAATCAATGGATAAACTATAGGAGAAAAGAACAATAATGGAAAGAGTTTAGTCGAAGGTCACGCAAAGAGTCGGTGGCTAACTTCAGACTGAGAACAGGACACGACTGCTTGGTCGAAAATCTCAGCAGAATAGGCATATTGACCTATCTGTAAAAGAGACACTATGAATAAGCAGCACTTACTCGTCTGTCCGGTCCTTGACCCTACGTTACAACGAGAAGATGTTTGCCTGTTGTATTGGATGTCCAAGAATTTCATGTCCAGAGCACACACTTATTTCTCCTTCTAGACTTTAATGTATCTAATTTTTAGAATTTTACTTGTGTAATTTTTAAATATTTTTTTTTTATGTTTTGATATTGCGAACTTTTAATTCTAATGGTGCAGCTTTTATCTGTTCTTGATAATACAATAACTAATTCAGAATTACACACTACCAAAATATGTGTAATTCTGACTTAATTATTGTATTATTCTTTGGCTAATGGCGTGATGTTAAGGGATTGAGTTCTAATTTTGCCATGTGAAACAACAAAAATTATGCAAGCACCCAATGTGTCATTTCCGTATGAGAAAGCTGTCTCATCGAGTCGTGACAAGATATTCGTCCTTTCATACAGACTGTAGATAATATCATTCCATTTAACTAACTTGAAATGTTAATCATTTTCATATATCATCATTTTTAGCATGTTATAACTTTCATTAAAATTTCCCAATTTTTACAATCCATCTGCATAGAGAGTTGCCATCCACATCATTAAATGCATGCGAAAAACTCTGTAACTACTATGAGCTGTGGAAACTCTCAATAGTTATCTCGGAATTTAAGCCATCTAAGAGATACACCAATATTTGTGAATGTAAACAACAATTATTAAGAGAATATGGTGCTACAAACCAATGAAACTGTATACTGTAATTGAACTTACAGAAATGCGTGTAATTCAAAATGTCCATCAGAGAAAAAAATGAATCAAAAATAATTTCAATTATCTCACAATGTAAGCAAGCAATTGACTACGACAAATCTTTTGAAGAGGAAAAGTAAAACTACCCTAGCCGGAAAACTTAATACTTGTCTGCAGTCACGAAATGCGAACTAACATGAGTCAAGAAATTTGTCCAAACATAAAAGAATCAGTCGTCCAATACATGCGGCTCTCTGAAAGCACGCAATGTTTGCATTTAGTGAATCGTGCTAGGGGGAAAACAGCCTCAGCTGAAATTGTTTTTTACCTCTCACTTAAAAATATTTCCAGTTTTCAATATGATTATATTGCTTGTTTACGTTGGGAGATAATTATATTTCCTTTAGGAAAGCAACCCTAATGTGCCTGAATAAACTTACGATCACCATATTCCATTCATAGAGTTTTGTAGTCTTTTAAAGCATTCTAAGCAAGCAGCCTGTCCCGATTATCTGTTAACAGACCAGCAAATGAATGTGAATTCTGTCAACATCATCATCTCTTAACAAATCAAGATCTATCTGAAAAGAAAATGGCTTATCATTCACTAAAAATAGCATTATACCATTCACATTAAACGAACGGCTTTAATGTTTCTGGCACAGGTTATACTACACATAGTTATGGCTCTTAATTGGGGCCCGGATGACCGAATGTCTAGAGCTCTGATGGTTGGTGCCATAGGTTTCGGTTTCGAGTCCCGACGGTACCATGGATGCTTGTAATGGTTCGTAATCCACTTTAAGCCTTAGGTCCCGGTCTCATACGAGTGTAACAGCGTCACGGAGCCCTGTCAGACTTCTCCCCACATCATTCCCAAACTGTATAGGGGCAACTCAGCTCTAAGCACAGTGATATGGTGTCACATGATGTGTTCAACTTAAGGACGCACTAAACTAAAGTTTTTAGTGGCGAAAATAAATAAAAAATAAACAAGATCTAAATGTAAATCTTTTCGGTAATCAGGCAAAATTGCGTTCTTAAATTGTTTTTAGATTATTAAATCATTTGCCGAAACATCCACGACAAGAAAAATGTAACATTTAAAGAAGTAATGAATTTGGAAGCATATACTATGTTTGTATGTGTGTATGTCTATGTATATACTATATATACATATATATATATATATACTATATATACATATATATATATATATACTATATATACTATATATACTATATATACATATATACATATATATATATACACTGAAGTGACAAAAGTCATGGGATAGCAATATGCAAATTTTCAGATGGCAGTAGCATCGCGTAAAACAGGTATAAATGCGCAGTGCTTCGCAGAGCTTTCATTTCTGTTCAAGTTATTCATGTGAAGAGGTTTTGACGTGATGATGACCGCACGACGGGAATTAACAGACTTTGAACGCGGAATGTTAGTTGAGCTAGACGCATGGGTCATGCCATTTCGAAATCGTTAGGGAATTCAACATTCCCAGATCCACTGTGTCAAGAGTGTGCCGAGAGTATGAAATTTCAGGCATAACATCCCACCATGGACAGCGCAGTGGTCGACCGCCTGCACTTAACGACCGAGACCGGCGACGCCTGCAAAGAGTCGTAAATTCTAACCGACAAGCACTGCGTCAAATAACCGCAGAAATCATGTGGGGCGTACAAAAGGACTTGTCTGTTAGAACTGTGCGGAGAAATTTGGCTTTCTTGGGCTATTCCAGCAGAAGACCGACTCGAGTTGCCTTTACTGACAGAACGACATCGCTTGCAGCGACTCTCGTGGGCACGTGAGCATATCGGTTGGTCCTAGATGAATGGAAAACCGTGGCCTGGTCCGAGGAGTCACGATTTCAGTTGGTAAGAGCTGATGGTAGGGTTCGAGTGTGGCGCAGACCCCACGAAACCATGGACCCAAACTGTCAGCAAGGCACTGTTCAAGCTGGTGGTGGCTCCGTAATGGTGTGGGCTGTTTTTTCATGTCATGGACTTTCTTCTCTGGTGCGACTGGACCGAACATTGACTGGAAATGCTTATGTTCAGCTACTTGGAGATCACTTCCAGCCATTCAAGGACTTCATGTACCCAAACAACGATGGGATTTTTATGGATGACAATGCGCCATGTCACCGGCCACAACTGTTCGCGATTGGTTTGAAGAACATTCTGGACAATTCCAACGAATGATCTGGCCACCTAGATCGCCCGACATGAATCCCATCGAGCATTTATGGGACATCATCGAGAGGTCTGTTCGGGCCCAAAATCCGCACCATCAACGCTTTCACAATTATGGACGTCTATCGAGACAGCATGGCTCACTATTCCTGCAGAAGACTTCCAACGAGTCCAATGCTGCACTTCGCCGGGCTAAAGGAGGGCCGACACGATATTAAGAGGTATCCCATGACTTTTGTCACTTCAGTGTATTTCCTTATTATGTAAGGAAGCAAAACGATTGAATTTAATTGGAAGAAAAATTAATTTTAAGAAACATATGTTTTCTTCTTCGTCAGTCTCTTACAGGCCAAGGCAGTCTCCATGAGCTTCCTCCATCTGACTGTCCGGGGCAATAGATCTCCATCTGTCGATTCCCAGACAATTTAGATCTTTTTGACTGAATCAACCCAACTGGTGGAAGACCTTCCACTTCTTCGGGTAATCTTCAATTGTTGAAAAAAGTGACCTTTTGGTTGGATTTGAGTCGTCATATATGAAAATATGTTCCAGCCATCTCATATGGCTTGCTTTTATAAACTTTTACAATATCAGATTCTTTGAATTTGTTGTAAATTTCATGGTTATATCATATTCTGTAGACATCGTTTTTGCCTAACAGCACCGAGAATTTTTCCAAGTATTTTTCTTTCAAAAATTGACAGCCTATGTTTTTCAGATTTATTAAATGGACAGCACTCACTGCCATACAAAACGATTGGTCTGATTAAGGTATTGTGTAAGTTAATTTTTGTTTTAACATTAATAAAATTTTGCTTTGAATTGGTTTCTTAGCCCATAAAAACATTTATTTGCCCATTATTTAATTCTGCCTTTATGCATTTTCATTATTAATGATAATTCCAAGATATTTAAATTGTTGAATACATTCAAAGGTAAAATTATTAATTTTTAAAAGAGATTGATCATACATATATTTCTGCACCTACTATTTTACCCTTAAAAATATCAAAAAATGAACTCTTTCCAATTAACTTTTTCAGAACATCTGTTCTCTAGTACTTAAAAATGATAAACAACTTTTTACTATTTTGTTACATTCGGGAATGAAAGTACACCATAATGCATATTGAATGTAATTCAAGGTATTGAGAATTAATTCTAAACCAAACATGTAATATAAAAAAAAAAATTTAAGTCAATTCCTACTTTTTTTCACTACATTGCAGAAAAGTCCTTCACAAATAAAGTTAAAATTTTCCTCTTACATCTAGTACCATCTATTGATAGATACATGCAACTTAAATCTAAAAACAAACTCAAATTAATGAATTAATATTTGAAATAAACTGTATTAACATCCAGTGTCATCCACAGCAAGTTAAAAAAATGCATTTGAAATTGAGTGGATGAATAAAAAGTGTTTATGAACGATTGAAAATTTGAACAAGATATATATAGTGAGAGTGTGAGCTAATAGAAAGAATTGAAAATAAGATGCCAAGAAAAATTTTTTCTCTAATGATATTCATAAGAAATATATTTTTAAAATAGTGAAATAAGTATCTTAAAAATAACCATGTTAACGTCAATGATAGTGTCTTAAAAATTCAATAATTTTTATTTAATTAAATTTTTTTTACATGTCTATCTAATAATTTTTTTAAAATTTAATAATATATCTTTGCTTAAATAACAGATTTTTATTGTGATAAATAAAACAAAAACTATCCTTTTGAATTTAGATCTCACCACGTTATAATAACATAGATACATTTATTTACTAATTAACTGATTATAAATAGTAGTCCATCAATATTTCTTAATAAATGTGTGTTTTAAGTTTTTATAAATGAGTCTAGCCAACATCAAAGGCCATTTGGGAAAATGTTATTTAATAAGTCGTCTTATTGTAATATTTCAAGTTTTTTATTAATATTTAATGAGAAATTTGTTTTCAGAAAGATTTATCATTTTAATAACAATACGGCAACATTTCCTGCCTTTAAATAATATTATTAATACACTTGTTTTCCTCAAGTGTCCTTGATTTTATCAACATTTTGATAACATTTTTATAGGATTTTAGATTTCAGATAACATTTTATAACCATTTTATTATACTTTTATAAATATTTTGATAACATTTATTATAACTTTATAATTTAGATTATTATTATTAAATTATTTATTAAACCTTTTTATAACATTTTAATAGGAGTTTAGATTTTCGATAACATTTTATTTTTAATTTTTCTTATAAGAATTACAACATTTAAAAAGAAGAAGTAATTTTCTTCCTTCTGCCCTTTTTCAATGGTTCAAAATGTTCAAGGGATTTATTTAAATAATCTCATGATGTGTAAGGACCATTGAATTTTTTACAATCTTTTGTATTTGAAATAATATTTTTCAACTTCATATTAACATTCAACTAATTAACTTTCACTAATATTTTCAACTTTACAAATATACTTCAACCCTTTGGATAACGAATTAAATCTGTATTAAATGTATAAATAACGCATTTAAATCTGAAATTGTACATCCACTTTAATAAATTTCTAAATTTACTTTACTTAGAATGAACGGTATCCTTATAAGTATTGCAGCATTTAAAAAGAAAAATAAGTTTTTAATCTTCCGCCATTTTGCCAATAGCATGTAAAATTTAAATTAAATAATCAAACATTTATAAATAAATGAAATAATATTACAGCTTCATCACAAAGCAGCCAAAATATAATGTTCGACGCAACGATAAAAACGCTGTACTGCAGGGATAGCACAAACTTGAGCTTAAATATAAAATGGAAATCATCTTTAATCAGTTGCTTTCATTTGAAACTTAAACCTACACTTAAAAGCAGAAAACATCTTTGATCTGTTGTTTAATTAATTAAATATTCCATTAAATCCTTTCTATCAGATTGGTTAAACTCAGTTGAAAAAACCCAAAGAACACCCTAGAATTAATATTTTAAATAAATCTAATATTTAAATGTTCTGTATTCAGTGAATATTTATAAAAAAAAGTAGAAATATACAATTTCTGTGATATTGGAACAGGTATAAAAAACAATTAGTAGAAATTTTTAATGAATCATTGTTACTCAAAAACAAATTTTTCACAACGTCATTAATTGTCTTGAAATTTCGTAAGTATATAATTAATTAAAAAAAAATGGAAACTAGTATTATTGAGATATTTATATTCAAACGTTTTCTAAATTAGCAAAAATAAGTTTTATTTTTAATACTTTTTTTACATATCAAATTAATAAAAAGATCTTTAAAATAAAACATGGACTAAGCCCTTTAGTACTTTTTATAACACAATTATTTTGTGAAACAACAACACAAAATTTTGTAGTTTTTGCAATTTTAAAATTTTGTAAAAGAAAAATTGTATCTTTCATAAACCCCATGGGATTCTACTATAAGCCAAAGATTTTTAAAATCTTATCTTTTTCACCAAATCAAATCCCTTGCTGATTTGGTAAGGAATGTCCTTCGATACATTTTTCAACTGAATTTAACTTATGTGTTGCTTTCTCCTCTTTATTAGTGTCAATGTTAGAAAGTTACTTTCACAGAGAAATGTTTCTCATTATTTTAAAATATATTTTATTGAAAATTTCATCTTTTACTACACTGGAATTCCATTTCTACATTTCAGAACTTTATAATGATCTTATGAAATGTTAAATTCATTTTCTAACTCAATTTAGCTGATGTATTGTTTTCTCCTCTTGATTAAAAAGTTACTTTCACAGGGAATTGTTCTCTCTTTTTTTTTTTGTATTTTGTTGAAAATTTCATTTCTTTTAGTACACTGGAATTTCTTTTCTACATTTCAGAACTTTATAATGACCTTATGAAATATTAAATTCCTTTTTTCCAACTCAATTTAGCTTATGTGTTGTTTCTCCTCTGTATTAGTATCAATGTTGGAAAGTTATTTTTACAGAGAAATTTTTATTGTGTTGAAAATTTAAAACTTAAATTCTTTTCTGCATCTCAGAAGTTAATAATGCAACAAGAAAGTCGATTGAAATTATTTATTAAATAATTAATGTTTTTAAATATTTATGATTATTAATTAAGATTAAGAAAATTTTATAAAAGTAGAGTTAGCAATTAAAATAAAATATGCAAGCAAAAGCAATGTACACATTTATCTGCAGTATTTAATTTACAAGCAATTTCTATAGTAATATTTTTTAAGCATTAAGAATTACATATTTCAATTTTTATCCCATGAACTTCAGTTTATGACGTTAAAAAATACCTACATAATTTTGTAAAATGAAAATTGACTTTGAAATACTTATTTAGTTCGATGAATCTTGTTTTAATTTTCTTCACGCTTAGAAATGCAAAATATAAGTATATTTTAAGTTTTGCATTAAATTATATAATATTGTACTATTTATCATTCACTCAGCATTAAAATAGATGGCAGCACTGTATGTCCACTTCATGTGATTTTTACATTAATGCACATTTTTTTTTTTTTTTTTATCCTCTGCCTTTCTAATTATTAAGTTGATATACTTAGAATTTAAAAATAAATAAATAAAATAAATAAAGTTTTTAAAATAAATAATAAAATAAATAAAAAAAAAATTAAATAGAATTACCCGAAATTCAAAATATAAACTTTTATAATGCTCTTTTAATTTGTTTAAAATATATGGACATTTTCGTTATCTTAAAAATAGTAAATTTTTATATTTACTTAAATTATACTTTAAAAATTTAATTCAAATCTATTATATGTATATCAAAATTTTCATAACCCACATTTTTACACAGAATATTTAATAACCCACATTTTTACACAGATTATTTAATATCCCATATTTTTACACAGAATATTTAATAACAAGGATTTTTACACAGATTATTTAATGACCCACATTTTTAAACAATATTTAATATCCCATATTTTTACACAGAATATTTAATAACACGCATTTTTACACAGATTATTTAATAACCCACATTTTTAAACAATATTTAACATCCCATATTTTTACACAGAATATTTAATAACACGCATTTTTACACAGATTATTTAATAACCCACATTTTTAAACAATATTTAATATCCCACATTTTTACACAGAATTTTTAATAACCCACATTTTTACACAGATTATTTAATAACCCACATTTTTAAACAATATTTAATATCCCATATTTTTACACAGAATATTTAATAACACGCATTTTTACACAGATTATTTAATAACCCACATTTTTAAACAATATTTAATATCCCATATTTTTACACAGAATATTTAATAACACGCATTTTTACACAGATTATTTAATAACCCACATTTTTAAACAATATTTAACATCCCATATTTTTACACAGAATATTTAATAACACGCATTTTTACACAGATTATTTAATAACCCACATTTTTAAACAATATTTAATATCCCACATTTTTACACAGAATTTTTAATAACCCACATTTTTACACAGATTATTTAATAACCCACATTTTTAAACAATATTTAATATCCCATATTTTTACACAGAATATTTAATAACACGCATTTTTACACAGATTATTTAATAACCCACATTTTTAAACAATATTTAATATCCCATATTTTTACACAGAATATTTAATAACACGCATTTTTACACAGATTATTTAATAACCCACATTTTTTAAACAATATTTAATATCCCATATTTTTACACAGAATATTTAATAACACGCATTTTTTACACAGATTATTTAATAACCCACATTTTTAAACAATATTTAATATCCCATATTTTTACACAGAATATTTAATAACACGCATTTTTACACAGATTATTTAATAACCCACATTTTTTAAACAATATTTAATATCCCATATTTTTACACAGAATATTTAATAATACGCATTTTTACACAGATTATTTAATAACCCACATTTTTAAACAATATTTAACATCCCATATTTTTACACAGAATATTTAATAACACGCATTTTTACACAGATTATTTAATAACCCACATTTTTAAACAATATTTAATATCCCATATTTTTACACAGAATATTTAATAACACGCATTTTTACACAGATTATTTAATAACCCACATTTTTAAACAATATTTAATATCCCATATTTTTACACAGAATATTTAATAGCAAGCATTTTTACACAGATTATTTAATAACCCACATTTTTAAACAATATTTAACATCCCATATTTTTACACAGAATATTTAATAACACGCATTTTTACACAGATTATTTAATAACCCACATTTTTAAACAATATTTAATATCCCATATTTTTACACAGAATATTTAATAACACGCATTTTTACACAGATTATTTAATAACCCACATTTTTAAACAATATTTAATATCCCATATTTTTACACAGAATATTTAATAACACGCATTTTTACACAGATTATTTAATAACCCATATTTTTAAACAATATTTAACATCCCACATTTTTACACAGAATTTTTAATAACCCACATTTTTACACAGATTATTTAATAACCCACATTTTTAAACAATATTTAATATCCCATATTTTTACACAGAATATTTAATAACACGCGTTTTTACACAGATTATTTAATAACCCACATTTTTAAACAATATTTAATATCCCATATTTTTACACAGAATATTTAATAACACGCATTTTTACACAGATTATTTAATAAACCACATTTTTAAACAATATTTAACATCCCATATTTTTACACAGAATATTTAATAACACGCATTTTTACACAGATTATTTAATAACCCACATTTTTAAACAATATTTAACATCCACATTTTTACACAGAATTTTAATAACCCACATTTTTACACAGATTATTTAATAACCCACATTTTTTTAAACAATATTTAACATCCCATATTTTTACACAGAATATTTAATAACACGCATTTTTACACAGATTATTTAATAAACCCACATTTTTAAACAATATTTAACATCCCATATTTTTACACAGAATATTTAATAACACGCATTTTTACACAGATTATTTAATAAACCACATTTTTAAACAATATTTAATATCCCATATTTTTACACAGAATATTTAATAACACGCATTTTTACACAGATTATTTATTAACCCACATTTTTAAACAATATTTAACATCCCATATTTTTACACAGAATATTTAATAACACGCATTTTTACACAGATTATTTAATAACCCACATTTTTAAACAATATTTAATATCCCATATTTTTACACAGAATATTTAATAACACGCATTTTTTCACAGATTATTTAATAACCCACATTTTTAAACAATATTTAACATCCCATATTTTTTACACAGAATATTTAATAACACGCATTTTTACACAGATTATTTAATAACCCACATTTTTAAACAATATTTAATATCCCATATTTTTACACAGAATATTTAATAACACGCATTTTTACACAGATTATTTAATAACCCACATTTTTAAACAATATTTAATATCCCATATTTTTACACAGAATATTTAATAACACGCATTTTTTACACAGATTATTTAATAACCCACATTTTTAAACAATATTTAACATCCCATATTTTTACACAGAATATTTAATAACACGCATTTTTACACAGATTATTTAATAACCCACATTTTTAAACAATATTTAATATCCCATATTTTTACACAGAATATTTAATAACACGCATTTTTACACAGATTATTTAATAACCCACATTTTTAAACAATATTTAACATCCCATATTTTTACACAGAATATTTAATAACACATTTTTTTTACACAGATTATTTAATAACCCACATTTTTAAACAATATTTAATATCCCATATTTTTTACACAGAATATTTAATAACACGCATTTTTACACAGATTATTTAATAATACACATTTTTACACAGAATATTTAATAACACATATTTTTACACAGATTATTTAATAGCACAATTTTTACACAGAATATTTAATAACACACATTTTTAAACAGAATATTTAATAACCCACATTTTTACACAATATTTAACATCCCACATTTTTACACAATATATAATAACCCACATTTTTTCTAATATAATACATCGAATGTATTTTTCCGTCATAGTTTTTAAGCCCTCATGAAAATATATTTTTATCTGAATAACAATAAAATAAAAGTTTAATATGTTAACTTAATTTATTTTAATTGAAAACTTTGAAAGAAAGGAAAATTAATTTTTCACAAATCTTCATGTAATTGAAAAAATATGCACTGTTTAAAAATTCCTAAAATTTAACAACCCATTTTGTTTACATATAATAATTGCGATAGGCATTTTAATTCAAAATAGACTTGGAAAAAAATTATTTTATTTATTTTATTATGTATTTTAAAGATTTTATTTACTTTATTATTTATTTTCAAGGTTTTATTCATTTATTTATTTATTTTTAAAGATTTTATTCCTTTATTCCAAAAAATCCTGAATATTTCAATTTCTGAAATATTATAAAATATGTTAATTAACTAATTTGTGCAATATTACTTAGAAATAATCAAATTGAAATAGCTTTAAAATTAATATCAAATCCTATTTTTATATTCGTATTTAAATAAATGTAGTTTTTCTGTTAAGAATCATGTGTAATACAGGAAAGCCAATTTGATTCCTTTTATAATCAATTATGCTATATGAGGCTATCATTTCCCTCATAAGTGAATATCAGAAGAGTTTTTATGATGTCATAAACCTCTGTTTATTGTAGCAACGCGTAAGACAGATGGTTTTATGTCAAAAGAATATAGCCTTCACAACATTATGGTTTCGATCATTTATAAATAATTTACCCTTAAGATTCTTTTTTGTATGATTAAAAAGTGAATACAAAATAAGAAAAGAGAATTTAAGCCGGATTTTGTAGATCTTTCTCCAATGAAATAGTATTAAAAAAGTATTTGAGAAATATATCTTATGATTTTCAAAACAATAATATTGTAATATTGTTTTCTCACTGGAAGAATTTTGGCATTTCATTCGCAGGAGAGAGGAATGTATATTTTTGACAAGTATATAATAACAACCTATCACTGAAATTTGATAGCAGATAAGCAGCGTTGTGGGTAATTATATTATGTGCAATTAGTGTTTTGTACTCATGAGAACAACCTGTCACTTAAATCTGATAGCAGATATTCAGTGTGTAATGATACTCACGAAATTAGAAATTGTCTGTGCAGCCTTCACAGGTCGAAACAATTGCAGATGGAATATGAACAACCCAATTTGTCCCATTGTGATGGATGATCGACCATGAGCTGAGAAAAAGTCTACTCCACTGAGAAGTGAGGAAAGCTGACCCTTCGTCCCCCTCTTGAACGGATTTTCTTAAAGAGGGGGGCTTGGGAGGAGAAATGAGAGAGTTCTGCGACGAGTCGACCAGAAGTGTTGTTTTTTTTTTTGCTCTGAAGTGACAGAATAGCCGGAGTTTCCGCCTGTTTTTCTAAGTGAATCCCTTTGGGGACTTTGTATATCACGCCGTGTGATAATTAAGGTCTTCGCATACCGCGTTGTTTGAAATTTGACGTGTACTCTGAAAACCGAGGAGTAAACTGTACTTGTGATTCAATCGTGCACTTGTGATCAAAATTTATATTTTTAATTTTCATTTCTTTGTATAATAACCCAGATTTATATATATATATATATATATATATATATATATACACTAGTGACAAAAGTCATGGGATACCTCTTAATATCGTGTCGGCCCTCCTTTCGCCCGGTGAAGTGCAGCAACTCGACGTGGAATGGACTCAACAAGTCGTTGGAAGTCTTCTGCAGGAATATTGAGCCATGCTGTCTCGATAGAAGTCCATAATTGTGAAAGCGTTGATGGTGCAGGATTTTGGGCACGAACAGACCTCTCGATGATGTCCCATAAATGCTCGATGGTATTCATGTCGGGCGATCTAGGTGGCCAGATCATTCGTTGGAATTGTCCAGAATGTTCTTCAAACCAATCGCGAACAGTTGTGGCCCGGTGACATGGCGCATTGTCATCCATAAAAATCACATCGTTGTTTGGGTACATGAAGTCCATGAATGGCTGCAAGTGATCTCCAAGTCGCAGAACATAAGCATTTCCAGTCAATTTTCGGTCCAGTCGCACCAGAGGACCAAGTCCATGCCATGAAAAACAGCCCACACCATTACGGAGCCACCACCAGCTTGAACAGTGCCTTGCTGACAGTTTGGGTCCATGGCTTCGTGGGGTCTGCGCCACACTCGAACCCTACCATCAGCTCTTACCAACTGAAATCGTGACTCATCGGACCAGGCCACGGTTTCCATTCATCTAGGAACCAACCGATATGCTCACGTGCCCACGAGAGTCGCTGCAAGCGATGTCGTTCTGTCAGTAAAGGCACTCGAGTCGGTCTTCTGCTGGAATAGCCCAAGAAAGCCAAATTTCTCCGCACAGTTCTAACAGACAAGTCGCTTGTACGTCCCACATTGATTTCTGCGGTTATTTGACGCAGTGTTGCTTGTCTGTTAGAATTTACGACTCTTTGCAGACGTCGCCGGTCTTGGTCGTTAAGTGCAGGCGGTCGACCACTGCGCTGTCCATGGTGGGATGTTATGCCTGAAATTTCATACTCTCGGCACACTCTTGACACAGTGGATCTGGGAATGTTGAATTCCCTAACGATTTCCGAAATGGCATGGCCCATGCGTCTAGCTCCAACTAACATTCCGCGTTCAAAGTCTGTTAATTCCCGTCGTGCGGTCAT
The DNA here is from genome assembly GCA_021605095.1 of Caerostris extrusa. Classification (NCBI taxonomy): domain Eukaryota; kingdom Metazoa; phylum Arthropoda; class Arachnida; order Araneae; family Araneidae; genus Caerostris; species Caerostris extrusa. Next base: position 109,468 of record BPLR01020727.1, read on the forward strand.
CATCACGTCAAATCCTCTTCACATGAATAACTTGAACAGAAATGAAAAGTTTCTGCGAAAGCACTGCGCATTTATACCTGTTCTACGCGATGCTACTGCCATCTGAAAATTTGCATATTGCTATCCCATGACTTTTGTCACTTCAGTGTATATATATTGCTCGTAAATAAAAATTAAAGTGTTCCATGATCCTGAAAGTGGCCCTCTTCTTGAAGCAGTTATAATTCTAGTGCAGGCCTAGACGTTACAATATACTCAATTCATTTCCCAGAGGTTGAGAACATAAGCAATCTACTATGTGAGTAAAGGTTAGTATCAGTTAGTGGAGGGCATTGTAGTTACTGCTTTGAAAACAGAAAAACTGAAAATTGTGATAAATGAGTGGAAATTATGCATTCGCGATCTGATGACTTTAGGCTGCCTCCAATGTAAACCTGAACATCTTCCCGAAAGAAAACAGTTTTCCTTCTGTAACAGGAGATAAAGTTGTTAAAGTTAAAAAAAAATTACGAACATTCTCACAAAGGAAGACAGAGAGCATTTGAGTTCATAATGAATTTACTTCATAAACTCTAAATAAAACCACTTTTAACTCATTTTTAAAAAAGAAAATGAGTAATATAATATACACTGAAGTGACAAAAGTCATGGGATAGCAATATGCAAATTTTCAGATGGCAGTAGCATCGCGTAGAACAGGTCTAAATGCGCAGTGCTTTCGCAGAGCTTTCATTTCTGTTCAAGTTATTCATGTGAAGAGGATTTGACGTGATGATGACCGCACGACGGAATTAACAGACTTTGAACTCGGAATGTTAGTTGGAGCTAGACGCATGGGTCATGCCATTTCGAAATCGTTAGGGAATTCAACATTCCCAGATCCACTGTGTCAAGAGTGTGCCGTGGGTATGACATTTCAGGCATAACATCCCACCATGGACAGCGCAGTGGTAGACCGCCTGCACTTAACGACCGAGACCGGCGACGTTCGGGTAAAGAACAAATTCTAACAGACAAGCAACACTGCGTCAAATAACCGCAGAAATCAATGTGGGACGTACAAGGGACTTGTCTGTTAGAACTGTGCGGAGAAATTTGGCTTTCTTGGCTATTCCAGCAGAAGATCGACTCGAGTGCCATTACTGACAGAACGACATCGCTTGCAGCGACTCTCGTGGGCACGTGAGCATATCGGTTGGTCCCTAGATGAATGGAAAATCGTGGCCTGGTCCGATGAGTCACGATTTCAGTCGGTAAGAGCTGATGGTAGGGTTCGAGTGTGGCGCAGACCCCACGAAGCCATGGACCCAAACTGTCAGCAAGGCACTGTTCAAGCTGGTGGTGACTCCGTAATGGTGTGGGCTGTTTTTTCATGGCATGGACTTGGTCCTCTGGTGCGACTGGACCGAACATTGACTGGAAATGCTTATGTTCAGCTACTTGGAGATCATTTGCAGCCATTCATGGACTTCATGTACCCAAACAACGAAGGGATTTTTATGGATGACAATGCGCCATGTCACCGGGCCACAACTGTTCGCGATTGGTTTGAAGAACATTCTGACAATTCCAACGAATGATCTGGCCACCTAGATCGCCCGACATGAATACCATCGAGCATTTATGGGACATCATCGAGAGGTCTGTTCGTGCCCAAAATCCTGCATCATCAACGCTTTCACAATTATGGACGTCGTTCGAGACAGCATGGCTCAATATTCCTGCAGAAGACTTCCAACGACTTGTTGAGTCCATGCCACGTCGAGTTGCTGCACTTCGCCGGGCGAAAGGAGGGCCGACACGATATTAAGATGTATCCCATGACTTTTGTCACTTCAGTGTATAATTACTATTATAAAATATAAATATGAACATAATTATCTATTACTTTAAATAAAAACGGTTCACTTACTAAAAGGGGGAAAATTTATAATTGTATCAAGTTAAAAATATCATGAAATATTATAATTATTTTAATACTTCCTACTTTAAAGGACTAAAATATGCAAATCAGTTATTATTAAAATTTAGTAAATTACTAATAAATTAGATTTTATTATATACTCGTTTTTCTATGCTCTTATTATTGATCACCTAGTAACAATTTCAATAAACAAGGGTAAATAAAAGAAGTAATAATTTTTTTTTCGAAATTGTTTTCTTGTAAAGGTTTCCAGCATTTAAAAGACAGACTTTACAAGTAAAATTTTATTAGAAAAATACCTTTAGAGTCGCATGTAAAAAATATTCCATAAAATTTCAATAATTAAACATAAGAAATAATTTAAATCACTTTTTATGTAAAAATAACAAATTCATAATAAAATAGTCTCATTTCATCTAAATATGAATTCAAAATTAAAATTTACTATCTGAAATAAGTCTTTTTTTTTTTGTAAAATCATTAAAATATATTAGATAAAAATATTAGCGTTGTCACTTTAAAAATGATTTAAATGTTACCATTTACTAAATAATTCAGTGGTGTCAGTAAATAACAACCGTATAAAATGTGATAAAATAATTCTGTCTTCAAAAAATAAATTCAAGCAACAGCATTATTAAGAATAAAAATGATCTGAATAAATTAGTTTATCTAATTCAAATTTGTTCATTATTTCTTATAATAATATATCCACAGACTATATTTAAAATACATTTACTGATATTTCTAACTATAAATGATGAAGATATTTTTATAAACTTTTCAATTCAAAACATTTATAATCCTCCTAACAAAATTTTTACAGCATACCTTATGCCACCTAAAAAAATCAGGAAACAGATAAAAGTCACAAGTTCATCTTCATTAAATGTGATAAAATAATTCTGTCTTCAACAAAAATCCAAACAACTGCATGATTAAGAATAGAAATGATTTGATTAAATTCATTTATCCAATTCAAATTTGTTCATTATTTTTAATAATCATAATAATATATCCACAGACTGTATTTAAAATTTCCTTTACTGAAATTTCTAACTATGCATGGTGCTCATATTTTTAAAAATTTGGCATTTCAAAACATCCATAATCCCCAAACAAAATTTTTACAGCATGCCTTATTGCATTTGCCACCTAAAAAATCTGGAAACAGGTAAAAGTCACAAGTTCATCTTCATTAACAAGTAACCCTACACAGTTTTAAAGATAAAAATCGCAAACTCCCACGCTAAAGGCAATTTATCGTACCTGATCAAGTTTCACGAGCATTTAGCTTATGTTTACCGTGTTCAACAAATATCTCTAGAGACTTGTCTTGAAGAAGATTCCATTAAACAACAAAGAAATAAATTTGTTTTAAGAACATGAAGTTGATAAATAGACTGAAGTGATACTTATATTAATGGAGAGATGAACTCAAGTTTTCAGAATGGAATGTCTAGAATCTTCAATGTTCTCAAAGGAGGCTAGCGTAATTTAGTATTCTGAAGGCATTCATCAATATCACAGTTAATAAAAGTTTTGAGAGAAACAGTGATAAATGAACGGACTGTTTGAAGGGGTTTTAGTTCTTCAGTGTTTCTGTAGGTTAATGAACTGTAACTTGATGTAAAAAAACAGTTTGTTGAATTTACCATGCAATAGAAATAGTGAAAATTACTAAATGTGTAGATTATATTTGAAAATTTCCAGTTAAAATATACAGAGGGTGTTCAGACCCTTTTGAAACGATTTTGATTTTCGCCATGAATTAAATTTAAATGAACTTAAAAAAAAAAAAAAAATCTTAATTCTTTGTTTCTTAATTATTCTTAATTATTCTTTGTTTTAAATTGTCGTTGGTAAATAAGCAAAGAATCAAAGATTATAGTTTTGCAAAGAATATTTTTATTCGATTATTAAAATACATGTGAAAAACAACAACAGTGATAAATGTACAGAATTGTTTGAAGGTACTTAAGACATTCTGTGTTTCCTAGGTTAGTGAACTATAATATAAGATCGTGTAAAATAAACAGTTTGTTGAATTTACTATGCAATAGAAATAGTGGAAAATATTAAATGAGTAGATTGTATTTCAAAATTTCCAGTTAAAATATACAGAAGGTGAAGGGGGATATACAGAAGGTAACCCCACATAGTTTTAAAGATAAAAATCGCAAACTCCCACGCTAAGAACAATTTATCGTATCTGATCAAGTTTCACGGGCATTTAACTCATGTTTACCGTATTCAACAAATATCTCCTGAGACTTGTCCATAATAGAGTTTGAAGAAGATTCAAAACAACAAAGAAATAAATTTGCTTTAAGAACATGGAGTGGATAAATAGACTGAAGTGATACTTATATTAATGGAGAGATGAACACTCAAGCATTCAGAAAGGAATGCCTAGAATGCTGAGTGTTCTCAACGGAGGCTAACCTAATTTCGTATTCTGAAGGCATTCATCAATATCAGACTTAATAAAAGTTTTGAGAGAAACAGTGATAAATGAACAACATTGTTTGAAGGTACTTTAGTCATTCAGTGTTTCTGTAGGTTAGTGAACTATAACTTCATGAAAAAGAAACAGTTTTCTTAAACTTACAGACAATAGAAAATGTTTACTAATATTAAAGGAGAAGATTTTATTTAAAAATTTCCATTTAAAATATGCAGAGGATGTTTATGCATTCTTGTAACGACTTTTAAATTTCTTCATTAATTAAATTTAAATGAATTTATTAAAAAAAAAAAATTAATGGTATCAATTCGGAAATAGAATTTATTTAACATCTGCATCGTTAAAATTATTATTTGTTTTAAATTGTTGTTGGAAAATAAGCAAAGAATAAAAGGGTATATTTTTGAGAAGAATACTCTCATTCGTTTCTTAAAATAAATGTGAAAATCATAGGTTTAATTATTTCTACACGTAAATAAGTGACATAATTAATAAAAAAGGAATGATTGGTAAAAGTTTACATATTACTCAGAAAATATTAAAAAATGCATATCTAACACTACATGTATACATCTCTTATTATTAAAAAATTATAACCCCCAATAATTTATCTCAAAGTTTTTAAATAACTGTATAGAAACTCTAAAGAAAATTTTAAAATTTGGTTTGAAGCTAATCCAAATAAATAAAATATGTTCAACTGTTAACGCTAAAACATTTTTGCAGCTTAAGACTAAGTGCAAATTGTTGTATGAAAATTATTTGCCGGGGAAAATGGAAGCATGTAGTAACATTTGATGAAGATTTTACATATTTATCTGATATCAATAAAAAAGATCAAATTTACTGTCTAAAAACACAAATAAATCTTAAAATGTTGGTTAATAGAAAACAAGGAAAGCAGAAAATACCAATAATTAACTCGAATTACTACCAGTAAAATGTTTTAATACCTATTTTCAAAGAAGCAATCTTATCATTTTATCCTAATAATTTTCATTGTGTTAAATTCCTTCAGGATAAAATTATCAGTCATATCTCTAAATGTACTGCTCCATATTTGAAAAAGAGAGGGGCCTGAATGGCCGAGTGGCTAGCGCTCTGGCGCTTGGTACCACAGGTTTCGAGGTTCGAGTCCCGGCGGTGTCTTGGATGTTTGTAGTGGTTCGAAATCCACTTTAAACCGTAGGTCCCGGTCCTAACAGGATCGTAGAGCTAAACTTGGGGACATTGTTATTCCGCGTCCGTGGCTTATCTTCAAGTTACACGCGCCCCCTGGGTAATGCAAAGTGAGTAACGTCTAAGACCAAGCTGTCTAAGTATTTGCCAGCTGCATTAGAAAGAAAAATAATATATTTAAAAAAAAGTGAAAAATTAAAAACGTAACGGAAAGTAGAAAAATCTCAAAATTAAGTAGTATTACTACCAGAAATATGTTTTAATACCTATTTTCAAAGAAGACATCTTGTTAATTTATCCGAACAATCTTCATTGTGTTAAGTTCCATCAGGATAAGGTTACCTGTCATACCTATAAATGTCCTGCCATATACTTGGAAAAAATGAAACTGGAGTTGAGTCTATTCAATTTAAATGCATCCCATCCAAGACTTCCTACGTTTTCTTCTATGAATTATTATACATTTGGGCTTTTAAATAAGCTCTTTGTAAGCCCCATCCCAAGACATTGTAAGGAGTGAAAACTGTGTTGGAGGAGTGGAGCAAAAATCAATCTTGATATTTCGAGAAAATCTAAGTCATTTATTTTGGAAATAAAGATGTAATATGAGAGTACAACAAAAGGGTTATCAGACTGAATTTGTAAGAAAATAAAATTTTTCATAAATATTTTTTTTTAATTCGTTACAAAAATATGTGAATGTCATCTGCGTATGTCATTTTATTATTTTAAATGTACTAAATATTACAATACAGTTCTTATATTGATATGAAATTATATTGAAAATTCTTATATTTGAAAAGTTTTTTAAAAATTTCAGAATTTTATTTCCTGGAATAATATATAATAAAATATAGAATAATTACGATAATTTATGTATCATTAATAAAATTTAAAAAGCAATAATAAATAATTTCTATATTTTAATAACTTATCAAATTGGTAAAAACCTGTCACATTATGAAATATACACTCAAGAGCCAAAACATTATGACCACCCCTACATTTTGCATTGAACTCGCCTGGATGACGTGGAAGGCACGTGATCAGGTGGAAGTGGTATTTAACTGGTATTAAGTGGTGGTATTAATCCATGCCAAGGCGGGTTGAAGCTGTGTTGCGCGCCAAAGGTGGGCCAACTCGTTATTGACAGGTGGTCATAATGTTTTGGCTCTTGAGTGTATCTATATAAACTGATTATTAAAAAGGAGTGCAAAATTTTTTTAATATAATTATCTTTAAAGATCTTGACAATTGTTCACTATGAAACAAATTTTTGCCATGGCATCTGTGTCCAAAAAGTAAGAACAGTTTTCAAATTTCAATTTTCCAGGCATATGGTATTTTTAATTTTTTTTTTTCTTTTTAGGTTGTTCACGCAGTCCTTGACATCTGCGGAAAATTTTCACGTCGAAATATTCATTAGTTTGAGTTACGCTTGGTTTGTGAGACGCTAAAACTGATTCCGGCGATTTTTAAAATGTCTGAATTAATTGAGCAAGAACTTGCGTTACATTTTACTTACAGAAACGCATAGAATGTTGCAGACGGCATTCGGTGAGCATTCCTATATCGGAAAGAAATGTTTAGAAGTGGTATAAACAGTTCAAAGAAGGCAGAGAAATCGTTGAAGATGAAACAACAGCTGGCGCAACAGCTCCATGGTGGTGGGCCAAGATTTGTTTTTATTTTTATGGGGTAGAGTTGTTAGCCCGACACCCAACGCTCTACAGTCATATTATAGTGGGAGGAGAAGTTAAAGATGAAGGACTATGGAATGTCCAGTGGTGGTAATGTTAGTACGAGAGCGATAGAGGCTGATAGGGGGTTTTAAAACTTCATCGGCATAGTGCTGCATTAATAAAAATATGCATCTATATATATGCATATTACGACGTCTCATATACTACTGTGTCCAGAAGGTAAGACCAATTTTAAATTTAAATTTCCCGGGACTTATGGAATTTCAATTTTTTTTTTTAAGGTTGCTGACACTGTCCTTGACATCTGTGGGAAATTTGACTTTAAAATATTCATTAGTGTTTGAGTTATGCTTGGCTTTGTGAGACGCTAAAGCTGATTCCGGCGATTTTTGAAATGTCTGAATGAATTGAGAAAAAAAACTTGCGTAGAATTTTTTTGCGGAAATGTATAAAATGTTGCAGAAGGCATTCGGTGAGCATTCCTATATCGGAAAGAAATGTTTAGAAGTGGTATAAACAGTTCAAAGAAGGCAGAGAAAGCGTTGAAGACGAAGAGCCCTCTGGTCGTCCCTCAACTTCAATCGACGAAACTCAGATTTGGTTCTTGCAAACCGTCGATTTACAATTAGAGACCTTGCTGATGATGTTGGAATTTCAAAGAATCGATCAATTCCATTTTGATCTCAAAAGCGTCAAATTTCGATTGGTACCGAAAACACTGAATGCGCCAACTCACACTGCATTGATTCTTCGTGACTTTTCGCCAAAAATGAAACCCATATCGTTCCAAAACCGCCGTATTCACCTGATTTAGCATCGTACTACTTCTGGCTATTCCTAAACTCAAAAGACCACTCCAGGGACACCGTTTTGAGTCGATTGAAGAGACATTTCAAAAAAATCGCCGGAATCAGTTTTAGCGTCTCAAAAGCCAAACATAACTCAAACAGTAATTAATATTTTAACGTCAAATTTCACACAGATGTCAAGGACAGTGCCAATAATGCAATAATTTGATACAATAATTTATTATTGCTTATAAAAGTTTATTTCTCTTTGCGTTATATTAAATACTATTTTGTTAATATATAAAAAAATTTTAACACCATCTTTACTTATATTTGCTTAGTAAACGTCTAGTCTAATTGATAATTATATTTTGGCCTAATTAATAATTATTTCAGATATTTTTCAAAAAGTTTACTTTTAATTTTCTTAAAGAAATTTAGAAAATTAAAAAATAAAATAAGTAATACTTTAAGTAATAAATCTCTTGAAAAATTATTTTATTCCTCTTTATTTAATAGGGTTAGAAAAAAAATTAACTGACTGCATTTTAATAAAAAATGTATAATTTAATTTTCATCTATTAATAAAATCAATATATATATAAATATTTATCCTAAACTTTGTATACATATGAAAAAGTCATCTACGAATATTTTTACGCATATTAAAAGATAATTTTTACCCATTTATTTCTGTATCGTATTTTTCTCATTCAATCCATAAGCTATTAATTAGCATTTAAATACTGTTTACTGTTGTTATGTTGTTGTTTCTTATCCCACTTGACTGGCCAAGCCCATGATCCCATACATACTCATGATTGAAGGGGAAGGAAGCAGCTTCTGTTGTGATGGAGCACCGTAGGTAGAAGTCTGACTTTGGCTCCGTGACGCTCTTACAGTCATAGGAGACCAGGACCTACAACTTAAAGTGGATTCCGAACCCATACAAACATCCATGGCACCGCCGTGATTCGAACCCGAAACCTGTGGCACCGAGCGCCAGAGCGCTAGACACTCGGCCATTCAGGTCCCAAATTTGTGAATGCCAACGGCACGCGGTGTTCCCAGGTGGCCACCCACCCAAGTACTGACCGCGCCCAATGATGCTTGACTTCGGTGATCTAACGAGAACCGGTATATTCAGCATGGTATGGCCGTTGGCTTATATACTGTCTATATTTTCTATAAACATAACGTGGAAGAACGTGTAAGTTAAAATTCCATAAAAATATTTTAACAGTTGCAAATATTTCCTTGAAACTCGTAGTAAAAAAACTTTCTTTCTTTAATACGTTTCTAACTGCATTATTAGAAAATATTTTTTTTTAATTAAAAATTAATAATTAAAGTTAATAAAATTAAATAATTCATATAAAAGTATTAAATTAAAATTATAAATTAAAATAATTATATAATTAATGATTAAATAAAATTATTTAAATTATTAAAATAATTAAATAATTAAAATTATTAATAAACTAAATAAATAAAAAATAAATTTCTTTGGACTTCAAAATATTAACTTCCAGATATTTGTAAAGCTAAGATTTTGTGTTTTTTAAAAGTCACATTTTTTACATCAAAATGGTTCAATTTTCCTTAACAATCCGGAGTTCTATTTTTAAGTTACTTTCATTTAATTGCAAAGATTAAAAATTAATTTCTTAAGATTTTGTTTGTAGTTAAAAAGTCTTAGAAGTAAACACTCTATTGTGTATTTTTAAACATGATAATGAAAATGATAATGAAATCTCCAAAAAATAAATGAAAATTAGATTTAAAAATTATAAACAGTAATTACTAACTATAAGTATTTTAAACCTCAGTGGAATTTAATTTATTTATTCATTATTTTTTATTTAATGTTTTCTAATGACGCAGAATGCTAAAAATATATTAAAGGAGACTTTGAGTTTTGAGGAAAGATTATTCAATTATAAGTACGACTATTAAGCATTAAATTTTACACCCTATTTATATTAATGGATTAATTTCTCTTTGTTGTTCACTTATGTAATAAAAAATATGTCCTAAAAATAGCAATCATTATTGTGTGGGAGCTGTTAATACAATAGAATGGAAGTAGTCGTATTTTTATTTTGAAGACAATACTCTGTTAATTTAAATTAATTGTGGGAAACATATGAAAAAAACTTGACCTTTCTGACTTTCTTTTGTCTAAATTTCGTAGGCAGTACAGATAGCAAACTATTTCCTTAAAATGTTTTATCATGAAAATTGTATTTCTGGCAATTTAAACCCATTTTTTCAAAAGCAGGCTGTAAAATATGTTGAAAGGAATTTGAATATACTATTAATTGCAAGAAATTAAAAAAATTTGTTCAGATTAAAATTTTTAATTTGTGAAATTATCTTTTTTAATAACTATTCAAAAGAAGCATACGAATATTAAGGTTTAAATATAGTTCATTAAAGACTTGATTGAAATTCTTGATATGATAAGTTAACATTTTAAATGCGATTTAACATTATTATACGAATTAATTTAATAGTAATAGAAACATAGACGTTTCGCTATTAATAGGGATTATTGAATACATCAAACGAATTCATTGACTTAACTAATTAGCAATATTTTACCTTTAAATACATTCAAATAGGGTGATTATTTGATAATTAATTTTATCAATCTGCTTTTGATTAACTTTAACCATTAACTGTAACTGATTTAACTTTTTAACTATTTTGTGGAATTGATTAAAAGTACACTGGTGTGCAAAACTTAAGCAACAATGTAAAAAAATTTAGCAGATAGCCATGAAATTGCAGAAAAGGAGGTCTGAAGGACGATCAGCCGTAGGAGGAGCAATTGACACGTAAGTCAGTAGAAACGTCATGCGTATGCATATATCAGGAACGAAACATCGGAGGCGACGTGAGCGTACGCAAAACGCGTGATGTCGGCGCGCAGCTCAATAGTAGAATAAAAGGAAGACGCAATTCAAAATATTCGCTGCAAGTGCCAGTGAGTCAGTTCGTGAAATATGGCTAGAAGAAATCACCCGGACGTCTTCACACACGGCAGAATGATCGGAAAGCTGGAGGAGGGGGCGTACTGTCACCAGTGTAGCTGCAGAGTTCGAATCAACAAAGTGTCGTTTCGCGGATTGGAAAGCGTTCCAAACCGCAAGTACAGCTGTTAGAAAGGTTGGTGGTGGCCGGCCGAGGAAGACAACTGCAGGGAATGACCGATATATCGTCCTGCAGGCGAAAAGAGGCCGACAGCAGTCAGCAAGCGCCATTGCTCAGCAACTCTGTACAGCAACAGGGTGACAAGTGTCGCGGTTTACTGTGGGCAGACGCCTTCACAAAGTGGGCCTATTCGCCCCGCCGTCCTGAATGCTGCCTTCTGTTGAAAGTTGGTCACCGACGCCACTGTTTACAGTGGTGCAGAGAGCACAAAAACTGGACAACTGATCAATGGAATCGTGTCCTCTTTACGGATGAGAGTCGGTTCTGTACCGAAGAGATTCTCGACGCGTTTTGATTTGGAGAGAGGTCGGAACCCGGTTTTATCCCAGTAACCTCAAGGAAAGACACCGTTATGGTGGTTCTGGAGTTCTTGTCAGGGGAGACATTTTGCTGAACGGGCGAACTGAGCTCCACGTTTTCGACAGAGGGTCTGTAACCGGGGATCGCTATTGAGAGGAAGTACTCCTTCCCATGTGAGTCTGTTCCGAGGTGCCATTAGCCCAGACCCATTTTTATGGATGACAATGCACGGCCACATCGGACTCTTGCTGTTGAGGAGCTACTGGAAAGTGAAGATATCACTCGAATGGATTGGTGGAAGCGTACTCCCCACATTTAAATCCCAACGGACATGTGTGGAATGCTTTGGGAGAGGCATTGCAGCACGCTTACATCCTCCGGAGAGCACCCAACAACTCAAACAGATGCTGATTGAATGGGCACTCCCTACCGCAAGAAATGATGCACCAGCTGGTTCTGATTATGCGGAGACGGTGCGAAGCAACCATTGCAGTGAGGGGAGGGCATATCCCATATTAAGGAACATCTGCTTGTTGTTCTTCCTCTTGGATAGACAATCATAAATCACGATACTATGCTTTCAAAAAGCTTGTTTTTGTTTGATTCCCTACCGTATGCATTGTATTCCTTTTTCAGCGCCGATGCTTTCGTCATCCTTACGTACAAAATACTCTCCCTCATTTCTGAATGTCATGTCTCTCAGATGATTTCTCGTGGAGTTATGGCAAAAACCCCACCTGTTTCTTAAGTTTTGCACACCAGTGTATTAAAACTCAATGTTTCCTAATAGCGAATGCCTGTAAATTTAAAAGCCTTTAAATGCCTTTTAATTTTATTTATTTATTATTCGGTTTAATTATTTCTTTTTAAATATTTTGATTTAATACTCTTTTATTTTAGTATCTATTTTTTGTTTACTGAGTATAACGTAGATCTACTTCCCTCATAGTACAACTCCGGGCAACGCCAAAATGATCTACAAATATGGCCTTCAGTCTGTCTCTGAGTTAGAATTTCTTAGAGGTTCTGCAGTGGAACGCAGGTGGATTGTCTCAAAGCAAGAGAGAGAGGATAATCAGAAAGACCCTTGGGTGCTCCTTCTTTGAGGATGCTGTAAGAAACAGTCACAAGCCCTGGTACGATCCTATTCATGATATCCCTGAATGTCCTAGAGAAAATCGGGGGCATTGCTATGGTTTTTCTGTGGTCACGATTGTCTCCGTAAGCGTCTTTACAGTATTAAACTGACTCCTGACCCTCTCTGTCTCCTGTGTGATAACCAGGAAGAAGGGGACATGTCTCACCTTGCTTGCTACCTGCTTCCTATTTCTTTATAGAAGCGTTATTGGATTAAGTGGATGGATTGACTGATGTCATTTGTTTTTATCTTGTTCTTTCTATTTATTTTTTTTTATGTCAGCTACCTTGTGAACTTTCCTAAAAAAAGACGATTTTTGTTTATTAGTCTCTAACATACCATAATTATATTAATATTTCTTAAGATTCCATTCAGAGAATTTCCTGAAATGGGCCTTTTCCAAAGATTGGTTTTCTGGAATTATTCAAAATAAGAAAAGCTGCAACTTATTTTTACTCTTTAAAAGAACAAGAAAAACATTGGTACAAAATGAGCATGCCAGATCCAATATGTATAAGATAGTTGAACATTAGCTCTTTTGTTAATAGAGACTATAATAATAATAATAATAATAATAAGTTAATAGAGACTATTTTGTTAATAGAGACTGTCATAGACTGCAGAATGATGTCTGAAAAACAGAATCAACTTCTAGAGGGTACAGCAAATGAATATTTAGAACAATAAAGAGACGCAGATGTCCACTATTTATAGCTAATTGTAAAGACGTGCAAAACTGTTACACTAACCCATCTCAGATCTCTCTTTCCGTTGCCATCTGAAGGCTGTTGTCCAGTTAGAAGGCTTCATATAGACGGGTTACATATAATAACTGAAAAATTACGTGTATATTTACGTGTACAAGAACTGAAACCTTACAGACAATCGCTAATTTCATGAGGTCTCATTATCCCTGGCACTGATTAACTGCTATAAGATTTAAGAGACAGGCTGCTCTCATTAGTACAAAACACTATTGCATGTATTATAAATATCTACAACACTACTTATCTGATGTCAAATTTAAATGATAGGTAGTTATTACGCACATGTTAAAGAATTTACTACATTACTCTCACCTGGGAACAAAATGCTGCAACTCTTCTCGTGGGTAAGATGCCACAGTACCTGTTTTCTATAGCTTGAACGAAAATGTCTGTTCATTTATTTAATTTTTTTAATTAATTACAAGTCATTTTTATGAAGAATCTTTTTTAAAATATTTCCATTATGTATACTTATAATTCTTTATTGGTCATTTTAGTTAATCGTTTACACATCACAGAATGAAAAGTCATTTGAAAATATTTCCATTTAAGAATATTCAGAATCGTTAGCGATCAGTTCAATTACATGTTATTTTATGAAGAACCATTTTAAAGTATTTCCATTTAAATATAATTAGATTATTTAATGATCATTTTAATTAATGGATTACCTATTACAGTTTGAAAAATCATTTGAAAATATTTCCTTTTAAAAATATTCGAAATCGTTAAGGAATCTGATTAATTAATCACTTACAAGTCATTTTGGGAAGAATCATTTGAAGTTATTACGATTAAAATATATTTAGAATTCTTTAGTGATCAATTTGATTAATCCTTTACTCATCACATTATTAAGAGTCATTTGAAAATATTTCCATTCAAAAATATTTAGAATCATTAGGGATCAGTTCATTTATAAAGAATCATTTAAAGATATTAAAGTATATTATTTAGTGATGATTTTAATTAATCGATTACAATAAATAATCATTCACATTATGACGAGTCATTTGAAAATATCCCCTTTTAAGAATATTCAGAATTGTTAAAGATCAGATGAATTAATTACACGTCTTTTATGAAGAACCATTTGAAGCCATTACGTTTCAAGTATATTTAGAATTCTTTGTGATCATTTTAATTTATCATTTACACATCACGTTATGAAGAGTCATTTGAAAATATTTCCTTTTAAGAATATTCAGAATTGTTAGAGATCAGATGAATTAATTACACGTCTTTTTATGAAGAACCATTTGAAGCCATTACGTTTCAAGTATATTTAGAATTCTTTGTGATCATTTTAATTAATCGTTTACACATCACGTTATGAAGAGTCATTTGAAAATATCTCCTTTTAAGAATATTCAGAATTGTTAGAGATCAGATGAATTAATTACACGTCTTTTATGAAGAACCATTTGAAGCCATTACGTTTCAAGTATATTTAGAATTCTTTGTGATCATTTTAATTAATCGTTTACACATCACGTTATGAAGAGTCATTTGAAAATATCTCCTTTTAAGAATATTCAGAATTGTTAGAGATCAGATGAATTAATTACACGTCTTTTATGAAGAACCATTTGAAGCCATTACGTTTCAAGTATATTTAGAATTTTTGTGATCATTTTAATTAATCGTTTACACATCACGTTATGAAGAGTCATTTGAAAAATATCTCCTTTTAAGAATATTCAGAATTGTTAGAGATCAGATGAATTAATTACACGTCTTTTTTATGAAGAACCATTTGAAGCCATTACGTTTCAAGTATATTTAGAATTCTTTTTGTGATCATTTTAATTAATCGTTTACACATCACGTTATGAAGAGTCATTTGAAAATATCTCCTTTTAAGAATATTCAGAATTGTTAGAGATCAGATGAATTAATTACACGTCTTTTTATGAAGAACCATTTGAAGCCATTACGTTTCAAGTATATTTAGAATTCTTTGTGATCATTTTAATTAATCGTTTACACATCACGTTATGAAGAGTCATTTGAAAATATCTCCTTTTAAAAATATTCAGAATTGTTAGAGATCAGATGAATTAATTACACGTCTTTTTATGAAGAACCATTTGAAGCCATTACGTTTCAAGTATATTTAGAATTCTTTGTGATCATTTTAATTAATCGTTTACACATCACGTTATGAAGAGTCATTTGAAAATATCTCCTTTTTAAGAATATTCAGAATTGTTAGAGATCAGATAAATTAATTACACGTCTTTTTTATGAAGAACCATTTGAAGCCATTACGTTTCAAGTATATTTAGAATTCTTTGTGATCATTTTAATTAATCGTTTACACATCACGTTATGAAGAGTCATTTGAAAATATCTCCTTTAAGAATATTCAGAATTGTTAGAGATCAGATGAATTAATTACACGTCTTTTTATGAAGAACCATTTGAAGCCATTACGTTTCAAGTATATTTAGAATTCTTTGTGATCATTTTAATTAATCGTTTACACATCACGTTATGAAGAGTCATTTGAAAATATCTCCTTTTAAGAATATTCAGAATTGTTAGAGATCAGATGAATTAATTACACGTCTTTTATGAAGAACCATTTGAAGCCATTACGTTTTAAGTATAAGAATTTTGTGATCATTTTAATTAATCGAACATCACGTTATGAAGAGTCATTTGAAAATATTTCCTTTTAAGAATATTAATGAAGAATTGTTAAGGTACCAGTTCAAATAATCATTCACTGAAGAATTCAATGAAGAATCATTGAATGAAGAATTCAATGAAGAATCACTTAAGAAAGAATTTAATGAAAAATCATTTAAGAAAGAATTTAATGAAGAATTAATTAAGGGAGAATTTTATAAAGAATCATTTTAAGATATTTTCATTTATTTAATGAAGAATTATTGTAAGATATTTTCATTTATTTAATGAAGAATAATTTGAAGATATTTTCATTTATTTAATGAAGAATTATTTTAAGATATTTTCATTTATTTAATGAAGAATTATTTTAAGATATTTTAATTTATTTAATGAAGAATTATTTTAAGATATTTTCATTTATTTAATGAAGAATTATTTTAAGATATTTTCATTTATTTAATGAAGAATTATTTTTAAGATATTTTCATTTATTTAATGAAGAATTATTTTTAAGATATTTTCATTTATTTAATGAAGAATTATTTTAAGATATTTTCATTTATTTAGTGAAGAATAATTTGAAGATATTTTCTGAATTCTTTAGGCATGAATATCTATTCTTTCACATATGATTTTAAGAAGAACTTTTGATATGCGAATGCACCTTAAGTATAGCACTTACCAACACCTACACTACCATAAATTCGATCCATCAGATAGTTCATCCTTTTTTACAGCTCTGATTTTCACGAAAGTGCCATAAGATATCTTCACCATAAATCTATTTAATATTCCATAGGAATAACAGAAAAAGGTTCCCTAAGAATAACATGGAACAAATGGCATTAGCAGAAAAGAATTCGCGAGATGTGTTTTTCATGAATATAATTTTTGTGCGCTCTATAAGTTTAGTTTGTGAGTGTTTGCCCCTGAGGGCACTGCCTACATCTATAAGCAATCAGTAATTTTGTTTATGTTAAGTTTGTTTATCTATGCAGCTCTGAGTCGGATGCATAGCTGCAGGCTGCTTTCATGCTCGCTTTGGATTCAAAATACTGAATTTATACATGATTTATGCAAAGGATTTGGAATAACCTAATGGTGACATTTATACTGAAGGTGTTAGATTTGAACCAGATGCACGAAATTTTAGATTTGGAAGATAGCAGGAAAATATGAATTTGCGAAAATTATTTGGTAAAATTGTGATTGTTATTCATTACAAGATAATATATCTTAACAACAGATGATAAAATTATAATATGAGTTAGTAACCAATGTCTATTCTGTCAATATAACCATATAAATTGGTGTTAGATGCAATAGAAAGTCATTTTTAACTTATCATTTTAATGTTGGCAGAACTTATAAAATGATATACTTACTTCGTTTTAATTAATATAGTGACAAATTATATAACTACACTACCATTAGAACTACAGCTATTATCTTATTTACAAATCTTATAAAAATATAATAGTAATGATAACAGCTCTTTTAAGATAAATATATCATTCTTAAGAACTGTATTATTCATTTTTACATTTATTTATACTAAATGTAATTTTTTGGCTGATACATCCTGAATCTGACAATAATGATAACAATTCATTTAGATAAGGATATCATTAATAAGAACTAAATTTCTTATTTTTACATTATTAAATGTAATTTTATGATTGTGTATTTTGGATCTGTTAATAATGATAACAGCTTCTGATTAGGATATCATTCTTTAGAATTGTATCACTTATTTTTTCATTTACATTAAATATAATTTTATTATCGATGTATTTTAGATCTGATAATAATTATTACAGCTCTTTAGAATAAGGATATCCTTCTTAAGAACTGTATTAGTTATTTTTTACATTTATATTAAATCAATTTTATGAATGATGCATTTTGGATCTAATAATAAATAACAATTTTTAAAATAGGATCTCATTTTTAAGAACTGTATTAGTTATTTTTTACATTTATCTTAAATAAATTTTATTATTGATGTATTTTGATTATGATAATAATGATTACAGTTCTTTAAGATAAGGATACCATTTCTAAAAACTGAATTCTTATTTTTAACATTTATATTAAATATAATTATATAAATGGTATATTTTGGATCTAATAACAATAGTAATAGCTCTTTAAAATAAGGATCACATTTTTAAGAACTAAATTAATTATTTACATTATTACATTTTATTAAGTGCATTAATTACATTTGTATTTTTTATAAATAATGCCTTTTGGATCTAATAATAATAACAACGCTTTAAGATAAGAATATCGTTCTCAAGAACTGTTTTACACATTTATACATTTATATTAATTATAATTTTATGAATGGCGTATTTTGCATCTGATACTAAGGATAACAACTCTTTTAGATAAAGATATTTCTTAAGAACTGTATTAAATATTTTTTCATTCATATTAAATGAATTTTATTATGAATGTTTTTTGGATCTGATAATGATGATTAAAGCTCTTTAAAATAAGGATATCATTCTTAAGAACTGTTTTACTTATTTTTACTTTTATAATAAATGTAATTTTATGAATTATTATGTATTTTGATCTGATGATAATGATAACAGCTCTTTAAAATAAGGAACTATTTTTTTAATTCCTTCTATTAGCTCATACTCTTATATATATATCTTGTTCACATTTTCAATTGTTCATAAAATACTTTTTTATTCATCCACTCAAGTTCAAATACATTTTTTGAACTTGTAGTGGATGACACTGGATGTTAATGCAGTTTTTTCAAATATTAATTCAGTAATTAAATTTAATTAATTCATTTTTAGTTTTTTTTTTTATTTAAGTTGCATGCATCTACCAATAGATGGCGTCAGATAAACTTAAAAATATGAATGAATGAAAATTATTTATAAAGGACTTTCTGCAATAGAGTGAAAAAAGTAGGAATTGACTTCAAAAAAAAAAAATATCACTTGTTAAGAATTAAATTACTAATTTTTACAATTATATTAAGTATATATTTTATGAATAATGCCTTTGGATCTGATAATAATAACAACGCTTTAAGATAAGAATATCATTCTCAAGAACTGTTTTACACATTTATACATTTATATTAATTATAATTTTATGAATGACGTATTTTGCATCTGATATTAAGGATAACAACTCTTTAAGATAAGGATATCATTCTTAAGAATTATATTACTTATTTTTGCATTTATATTAAGTGAATTTTATTATTGATGCATTTTGGATCTGATAATAATTTACTTTTGTAAAAAGTGGAAAAAAATCTAAAAGCTGATTATCCTCCTACTCGTGGCCATGAAAAATACCCAGCTACTGTATGGTCAGTTTCCAGTCCGACGTTCCAGTTTTTTCAGACGTTAGGGGAGACGTTGTTTTGCTTTCAGAGACTGAAGAGAGACATGCTGCTCATGTAAAGTCTCGTATCAAGAGTCAAGCTGTTAAATAGGATTTTTCCTAATTTTTTACACCAGACACACTAATCTAGGACAGCGATTATTACTCATCGTTGATCTAGACGAAGCATGCGTTCGTGTACCACGTGAACCATCGATGCACGATAAATGAAAAGTTGATTGTCCAATTCTGTTAAAAGAATGTAATAAATAAATTTCCTATTACAGTCAATTATTTAATGGCAATGCATCAGTAAAACATTAATTAAAAAAGTAAACAATTCTAGAAACATTTTGTATATAAAAAGATTTAATCAAGATTAAAGTAATTAAAATTCATTTCATTATATCAAATAAAAATTTTTATAATTTTCACTTTAAATGTGTCAATTGTACTTAATAATATTTCATTCTTTTTAGTTTTTCCCTTCTTATAAAACATTTAAATCGGTTTAGTTCCTTCACTTTCTATTATTTATCTGCATATTATATACATACATTATCTTTCTAGAATTGAATCGTATTCATATTAATTTCCCACGATTTTGTCCAGTCATATTCATTTTGCCTGTATATAGTTAATTATTTCAGCATTTTTACAAAAAAAAATGGGGTTAGTTAAAAATATTTTTATAAAAATCATATTAACGATCAATTTCGATTAAACATGATATTATTGGGATCTATTGAAGACAAAACAATTTTAAATCGTTCTGTTAATAGTTTTTGTAAATGCATTGTATAAAGGTCCTGCATTCAAAAAAAAAAAAAAAGGAATTCATTTTGTAAAATGTGATACAACATTTTAAGATATTCTCCAATTAATCGTTCCTTATCCAGATATCATTAATTAAAAAAAAAATATTTAATTAAATAGTGGTTATATCAATAAATAGACAAATGTTTGTTTGCATGAATATTTAAAAAAAAAAAGTTTTCTCCTTACAATAACGACAACAATATAAATACGAACAAAGCTATTGTTCAATTACAAAACCATTCAAAATATTTTTAAAAAATGAGAAATGAGATTTTTGGTTTCTCGTAGTCTAGAATTTTTATTTTTATTTTTACATTATTATATCAATTCTGAAATTTAAAAAAAAAAAAAAAATATCATCTCAGTATTTTTTAAATTTTTGCATTTTTACTTCATATAAATTCGTAAATAATACTTTCATTTCATTAAAATTTAGAGACATTTTAACTAATTAAATTTTATAAAACTTTAATGACAAACATATACTAAGTATATATAAATTTTATTTCGCATATAATTTCTTTTATGATCATTTATTGTCTTCTAAAATATCTATTATGCAACGCCAATTATTATAAGCCCATTACTGTTAAGTAATATTCAATTATTCTCATGCATTAGCAATTATTCTTAAGTAACACCAATTATTTTATGCAAATTCAGTAACGATAAATGTTTAATATTATCCAATTACTATGCTGAAAGTGCAACAATTATTATTGTCTTCATTAACAACTTTCACAGTTAAAACACTTTATTAATAGAATCCCCATTTCCCCACTAATTAAACAATATAGTTATCCCGAAAATAGCCTATCTCTCCTTTTCATCTTTGCGGCACCTAATTTTTGAGTCCCAGAGTGTTCGAAGTTAATTGCAACCGAAGTTCCTAGTAGTTACCCAATATGTATTCGCTTATTCCAAGGTTATGGTCAAAATGAATTCCAGTGAAAGAATTTTGCTAACTCCATTTTACATTTGGGTAGTTTTAGTAACATAAATGTCGACGCCTATTAAAAGTTGCAGCGATGAATGAATAAATAGCTAATTTTATTAATTATCTATATATGTAAAGCAAACGATACTGTATATATATATATTCCATTACCATCAATTGTTTTTCCTGGCGATGGCGTGGATGTTTGTGAGTGGTTCTGAATCCACGTTAAACTGTAAGTCTCGGACTAGTTAGCCTAAAGTGGGCACAGAATGACCGCAGAGAGTAGTTTCGATTAAATATGGCATTAACAGAATCTATTGAAGGCAAAAAAAATTAAAAATCTTTTGTTAATAATTTTCTTAAATCATCGTATAATTGTTCCATACTAGAAACAAGTAATATAATTTTTTAAACTCAATTCCTACTTTTTTTACTATATTACAGAAAAGTCCTTTACAAATAAAGTTGAAATTTTGCTTATACATCTGGCGCCATCCATTATTAGATACATGCAACTTAAATCTAAAAAAAAAAAAAAAAAAAAATAAATTTAATTAACTAAATTTAATTACTGAATAAATATTTGAAATAACTGTATTCACATCAGTGTCATCCACTACAAGTTAAAAAAATGTATTTGAACTGGAGTGGATGAATAAAAAGGATTTTATTAACGATTGAAAATTTGAACAAGATATATATACGGAGAGTGTGAGCTAATAGAAGGAATTGAAAAAGGAACCCATTTTTGTAAATTTAAGACTTCATAAAATATTTTAAGATATTCTTTAATTTTTAATTGTTTCTCATCAAGATCGTCAATCAAGACATCAATATTTAATAAAATAAAGTTATATCAATAAATACACAGCAAATATTTATTTGCACATGATATATTTAAGAAGAAACTAGTTTTCTACTTACAATAACGACAACACTATAAACTTCGTACAAAGTTATCGTTCAATTACAAAAAGGATTCAAAATTTTTAAAAAATGAGAAATTTGTTTTTTGGTTTTTCGTCATTTAGAAATTTAATATAATAATTTCTCTGAAATTAGTATAACAATTATAATAACTTAATACAATAATTATTTAAATATATTAAATCTGAAATAAAATAAATTATCATCAAAGCATTTTTTAAATTTTTACTTTTTTACTTCATATAAATTTCTAAATGATGTTCCCATTTCATTAACATTTAGGTACATTTTAGCTAATTACATTTTATGAAATTTAACTTTAATGATAAATATATAACAAATTTTATTTCTCAGATAATTTCTTTTATAATCATTTATTGCTTTCTAAAATATCTATTGCATAACGTCAATTATTATAAGTCAATTACTATTAAGTAATATTCAATTATTCTTATGTATTTGCAGTTATTCTTAAGCAACACCAATTATTTCATGCCATGCAAATTCAATGATGATAAATGTTTAATATATCTAATTACCATCCTGAAAGTGCAACAATTATTATTGCCTTCATTAACAACTTTCACAGTTAAAACACTTTATTAGTAGAATCTCCATTTCTCCACTAATTAAACAATATAGTTATCCCCAAAATAGCCTATCTCCCCCTTTCATCTTTGCGACACTAATTTTGAGTCCCAGAGGGTTAGAAGTTAACTTCAACCGAAGTGCCTGGTAGTTACCTAATATGTAATTCCAAGGTCATGGTTAAAACGAATTCCAGTGAAAGAATTTTGCTAACTCCATTTTACATTTGGGTAGTTTTAGTAACAAATACGTCGACACCAATTAAATGTTGCAGCAATGGATGAATAAATAGCTAATTTTATCAATTCTATTATATATGTATGTAAAGAAAACGATACTGTATATATATATATATATATTCCATAACACCAATTGTTTTTCATGGCGATGGCATGGATGTTTGTGAGTGGTTCGGAATCCACATTAAACTGTAGGTCCCTGACTAATCAGCCTAAAGTGGGCACAAAATAACTGTAGAGCGACAAACCATTAATTGTTTTTTACTGAATTCAAAATATTTTTATCATGAAAGCAAAAAAAAATTGTACGTTGTTATAATGCCTTCATAGAAAATATTTTAATAACTTATAATTTTGCAATTTATATTATTTTATTATATTTTTATATTATTTATTTTATAATATTTATTTATTTTATTTATATTATTTAATTCTTTTATTTTTGTAGAAGCATATATGTATATTTAGCATATATGTAGCATATTTTGTATATTTCTGCAACAAGTAGTTTTTTTTAATAATATCAATATTTGCTGATAATAAAAGAATCTGTGCATTTTTTAAGCAAAATATTTCAAATTCATATATTCTAAAACAGAATACTACGATATATATATATTCCGTTAACATAAATTGTTTTTCATGGTGATGAGCTGGAAGTTTGTGAGTGGTTCTGATTCCACTTTAAACAGTAGGTCCCAGTCCAATTAGCCTATCGAGCGCAGAAAAAAAATTACTTTAAAGCGACAAGCTTACTATTTTATAATATTCTATCATGAAATCACAATTTTTTTTTCCATTTAATTAATAAAAATTATGCCCTTAATAATTTTAATGATTTAGTACATTGTTATAATGCCTTCATAGAGAAAATTTTAATAATTTGTAATTTTTGCAATTTATACTATTTAATTATGTTATTTATTTTATTATATTATCATGTTATTTATTTATAAAATTTATATTATTTAATTATATTATTTTGTGGAATATATGTATATATATACATACATATACTTTATTTCAAAAAAAAATAAATTGTTACTATTGTACATTATATATATATAAAACAACTTGTTACAATAAATATATATATATATATATTTATTTATTTATTTATATATATATATAAACTTTTATTATTAAAAACAACTTTTTACGTGTATATCGTATATCGTATTACATATCGTAACAAGTCGTTTTTGTAATAATACCAAAGTTTGCAGATGATAAAAGAATCTTTGCCTCTTTTTTATGCGCATTATTTCAAAATAAATGTCTTCAGATCCCCAGATGGCGCCAGGAGTATAGTATTTATTGACTGAATAATAAAATTAGGATTAATTAAAAAATTCTAATGAGAAACTTTCGCAGTTTTTTGTTCCGCACCAGATAAAAATATTTAAAAACTAAAATCCTTTCACAAATTACAATTTAACGTGTATAAACATACTTTACTGGTCAATATACATGGGAGTATATCCCAATACTCAATAACCCAAGAAATTTATGAAATAATTAGTCAAAAGAGTTACAAGTTCTGCACTTTAAGGTTCTGCTTGCTAATTTGAAGATTTTTTTTTCTCTTGGGGTTTTCGACATCTAAACAAACAAAATGGCCACAGCAGTTACAAAATACTGCGGCTGTGGCTATTCCATTTAGCACGGGAAAAACTTTGGCGAAATCGGGACCCTAAACTGCAGAATTTCAACAAGAACTATCAAATTCAATAGCGACAGGAATATAACAAAATTTAATAACTCTAAAACTTTATAAAGAAATAATTGTTCAAATACCACAAGAAGCAGTACCCAATTTAGACAGAGAAGTCTGTTAAATGGTGAAATGTGTTGGTAAAATGTAAAAACATAAACTTAATTCTTAAACACTATTTTGTGGATTTTGAAACATTGATCGGTTTATATTTTGAAAGCCAGACACTTCAAAGTGAACTACAGAGACCATGACTTGATATGGGTCTATCGTTATATTTAGCAACATATATTTCATGCCAGTTTTAAAATACACATAAAATATAACCCTGTGAAAATCAGCGTTTATCTCAAATAAAAGTTTTTGAAATGAAAGTTCCTCCTGTTGCGCGAGGAGATTAGTCTATTTTAAATAATAACTTGTACATTTACTTATTTTTCAATTCCTTCTATTAGTTCACACTCTCCCTATATATATCTTGTTCAAATTTTCAATCGTTCATAAAATACTTTTTATTCATCCACTCCAGTTCAAATACATTTTTTGAACTTGTGGTGGATGACACTTGATGTTAATGCAGTTTTTTCAAATATTAATTCATTCATTAAATTTAATTAATTAATTAAATTTTTTTTTCGATTTAAGTTGGACCAATAGATGGCGCCAGATGTAAGAGGAAAATTTCAATTTTATTTGTAAAGGACTTTTCTGTAATACAGTGAAAAAAAGTAGGAATTGACTTTAATTTTTTATATATTACTTGTTTATTACATAGCTTCACTGTTTTGGAGACGTTCACACTTCATATTCTGATTTTCACACTTGGTATTATAAGAACTGTAACAAGGTTCTGTGTATAAATGTCATCTATTCTCAATAATCAAAAACCATAAATATTTATAAAAATCAGAATCATAGATAATTTAATACACGCGCTCTATTTCTTAGCGTTGCCGCACGTGTTCTATATTTCAGAGTGCTGACACGCGCGGTTCTATTTTAAAATTATCTACTAACTAAAAAATAAAATAACTCGTTAATTAATTAGAAACTCTAATTAATTACATTTGTTACTATTCACGAATCATTAACCTTGAAAATCTTTCCCCAATTTTTTCTATTCTTTGTATCATGAGAAGGTATCGCAGCTTACTAGTGCTCCTTAAATACTTAACTCTAAATAAATATAAGACACGTGTGAGAAATTTTCTGATCAATGACTTTTATTTATTTTCGCAAACAAATAATATGATTGCCCAATTTCAGTAAAATAATACGTTTTTAGTTTTGTGAAATTAATTCTGAAAAACATTAGTGAAACTTTTAAAAAGCGATCCATAGAAGATAAGCTCAAAATAAAACAATAAAGTTTTATCATTGCAGATATAAATCCTAAAATAACACTTTTGATAATTGAATTTGATCTTATAGATATTTTAATCTAATTTTAATATAAAAACATAAATTTGATGAAATACTTTTAAAGCATGAAATTAAAATAATTTTAATATAATAAAATTAATTTGATGAAATACTTTTAAAGCATGAAATTAAAATAATTTTAATATAATGAAATTAATTTGATGAAATACTTTTAAAACGGAAATTAAAATAATTTAAACGTGTTATTAGTATAAATCTAGAAAATTTAACGTATTAAGCCAGTTCTTTTAGGTAAATGGCTAAAGATTTATCGATAACATAAATATCAATGTTGTCTCAAAATTATAAAAACATTAAATATTCTAAAGCAAAATATCTGTGTGAAATGGCAAATTATATTATTTAATTTAAAAAATTGTAACAAAGAAATATTTTATATCGTTAAAACAAAATAAAAATTGAACATAAAGAAATATTTAGAATTAAGAAACAATTATTATTAAGTGTTAATAAAACATTTTAAATGAAAAAAAAAAAATGTTTAAAAAAATAAATAAAATAACTTAATCACAAAAAAATTAAAAACTAACCAAATTTTGCCTTCATTTGAATGTAAATGAATTATGTAGTGAAATAGATCCTTGAATGAATTGTAAATGAATTATTTCACTAAATAATATTCACTAAATATTCACTAAATGATATTATAGTGGTATGTAAATTTAAATACATTTTAAAAAATAAATGCTTCTTATTGATTTTTAAGACTGACTGAAAATAAAACAAAACTAAAAAAAAAAAAAACGAAGAGTGAATTTCAGATGCATCTCAACTAGAAATCAAAATACTTCGAATGTTTTCGAGCTAGCGTAGGAATTTTATTGAGTCTAAAGA
Organism: Caerostris extrusa; assembly: GCA_021605095.1. NCBI lineage: Eukaryota > Metazoa > Arthropoda > Arachnida > Araneae > Araneidae > Caerostris > Caerostris extrusa. Next base: position 136,451 of record BPLR01020727.1, read on the forward strand.
TTTTTTTTTCGGGGTTTAGAAACAATATTTGGGGGAAAAAATCAAACGTTGTTTGATAGAGAAACCACTACTGAAATATAGTTAAATTATTGGGCCTATTTACTTTTCTCTTTGATCTTTATTGCTATGTATTATTTTCATCTAATTCATATGCAACAGAATAATAAGGTTAGTAAAAGATTTGTTTTTGAAAACCTTATATAAATAGTGCCAGAGAACAAAACTTTTTAAGAACATTTATGCATTGCAATAGATTTTTATAGAATGTTGTAATTTAATCATGTGTTAACTCTGTTAGCCTTTTGATGCCCTAAACTTGTAAATTAAATAATTATTGAAAGGGCTCTTACTAATTCAATCTTAAAGAATTTCGATATGACAAAAATAGTTGCAAGCATTGTTTAATTGCCTTTTAATATCAGTTCTTAAAGAATACCATAAATCCATTATGTTACATATATTAGAATTTTTTTAATAACTGTAATAAATGTAATGACTATAGTTTCAAATTGCTTTGAAATTAATTGCATTCTCTTTCCATATAAAAATAATGTATTGTTATTATCAGTTCCTATTATATATTGTTGTTTCCAGATTCCTGGTATGTACTGTTGTTTTCAGTTTCCTGTTATGTATTGTGAACTTCAGATTCCTTTATGTATTGTGAACTTCAGATTCCTTTATGTATTGTGAACTTCAGATTCCTTTTTATGTATTGTTAACTTCATTTTGCTGCTATGTTAACTTCAAATTCCTGTTACGTATTGCAATTTTCATATTCCTGTTACGTATATTTATATTTATTACGTATATATATCTTACGTATATTTTCATATTCCTGTCATGTATTGTTATCTTCATATTCTTGTAAGGTATTGTAAACTTATATGCATTGCCATATTCAGATTTCTGTTATGTACTGTTGTTTTCAGATTGCTGTTTTGTATTGTTATTTTCAAATTCCGGTTATGTATTGTTATTTTCAAATTCCTGTTATGTATTGTTATTTTCAGATTCCTGCTAATAAGAGTGTGATATCTAGCTTTTTTTTTTTTTAAATATTTTAATAGATTCACTTTCATAATTTATTTTATCTATGGAAATAACTGTAAAGTCATCTGTTTCATATAGGCATTTTTTTCTACGAGTAAAAATACATAAAACATTTTCAAATTAATCTAGTAAATATTTTTAAAAAAACACAATCCCCTTGTAAATATTTCTTTTTGTAAATAAGAAGAAAAAGGAAACAAGAGTTTGTATATTTAAATAGAAGAATTATTCAGATAAAATATTACAGCATAGTTTTATTTTATTTAGAAAAAAAGAGGAACATTTTGTAAATAAACTTCATTAAATTTTAAATTCACTGACCTTAAATATAGAGATTTTTTTATCTATACAAATTTGAATAAAATGATTTTGATGAAAGAATAAAAAAATAATGCATCCTTCATACAATGCGATGATGTATTAAATACATAATTCATTGTCTGTAACACGTAATTTCTTTAAAACCCTTCTTATAATACATTTTTATACTTTGTAATATTTAAAAATGTAATACCTTCAAAAGCGAAAACTCTAAAATATTCAAAATTCATCAGCTAATACGTACATTATCAAAACCCATTGTTGACTTTGATCATTATAACATAAATACTTACAGGATTAAACACTTAAAATATTTACCTTTATTAATAATTTTTTATCGATATCAGTTTATAGTCATCAGTTTCTTATCGATAATTGTTTTCTTCAATCAAATTTAACGAAACATTCTGATTAAATAAAAATACTGCTTTAGGTGATGTATAAAATACATAATATAAGATCTATCAATTGTAATTTCACCCCAAATTATTGTTATAATGCATTTTATATAATTAAATACATAAAAATAGTCAAAGTCCCAAAATAATAAAAAATCAGCCATTCTTCATTAAAAACCGTTGCTAACGTAAATCATGCATGCTTAAATATACATTACCTAGTGTGAGTTACAACATAAACACTTTAATCCCAAACGTTGTAAGTTACTTGCCGTTAATAAATAATAATGATGTAACAGTATTCTTTATTTACCGATGTATGTATAAGAGTTCTATTCGCTGCTTCTTACAGTGCTGGAATGAACAAACAAATCCAATCAGAAAGCTAATTGGTTACATAACTATGACGTAAAAATCACGCTTCGTCTCCTTGATGTTAGCTTAGCTGCTTTGCTACGCGGCGATGCAGGTAATAAAACAGAGCATCTCATAACAACACCCACGCAATTTTTGTCCTTTAACATCACCTGTGATAATAACAGACAGAAAAGGCTGATACATAAGAAAAGAAATTATATCAAAAGATAAGTTAAGTCTTAGTAAAAAGGAGCAGATACTCATTTGAAATTACAATAATTTTTAAGTCTTATATAATATATTTATACTACTTGCTATAAAGACTTGACTCGTTTAATGCAGTAAGGAGTATTAACAAAGGGAATCGTAGATATTAATGATTTCAAAAATTATCATTTAATGATTTCAAAATTCATAATAATTTGACAATTACAAAAATTAAATATTTAGAATGTATTTATAAGATAGTAATTAATTAAGTGTGACTTTTGTTATAAATAATGATTCTTAATATAATATAATAAGAAAGGAAGATTTTTTATATGACTTCTCATGATATTATATAATGTTCATTATATATTCAGCTCTGTCTAATAAAATGGTCTTAAATAAATTAGTTGTGGCATAAAAAGTTAAATTATGCGAGGTGTTAATTGTTGAATATTGTGTTAAACAGGTTGTTAACAACCAGAAAATAAAAGTTCCAAATATCATTAACGGTTTATTAGCATGTTAATTATGAGTATAAAAATGGTTGACCAATAAATAGTATTTTATACATGTAAAAGCATTTAGAAGGACGATGGAAATGCAACAAATTAATGTGCTATTTAACACAAATAGAAGATGGCTTATTGCTTTTTTTAAAAAAAATTCTGCCATACATAATAAATAGTTATTTTTCAGCAATGAAATATAACTTATTGATATTTTATTATAACATATTCCATGAAACTTTACAATATGTTACATGCTACCATATGCCATTTTATATTGTAATATATTCCATAAAATATTTTTGCAACCGAAATTGTGAAGTAAATTATCACCACTTTTAAAGCATTAAATATATTATGATTTTATAATTATTACGTAAATTATTATGTGTAAAATTAAGACGATAAATAATGAAGTTAATTTGTTTTCATTGCTGTAATAATAGTTGCCTCGTCTAAATAACAGTATTAATTTTTAATGGAATAATTTATTTTTTATTAATTCAATTTATATAATTTTCAGGATTCTTATTAATAAAAGGATCTTTAGAATGTTAGATATTTAGAAATTAGAGATGTCAACGGGCTTGGCCCTGTGGGTTGTTACGCAATGAAGAAGAAAAAAGGTATTCAATTCACAATTACTAATTTCATTCGAATTTTCTATATTCTTTGTTTTCTCAAACAAAAGCGATACAATGGTATGTGGAATAGAAATTAAATTAACTTTTGCAGAATTTGGATTGGTAGTTTGAGAAAACCTGAAATTTTATTTAATAAATATTAAAATGGTTGATTTAAAATGAACTATTTTATTACTCTAAATAAGTATTTCGAATATGATATTGAACTATACTCGTCAAAACCAGAGTTTTAAATTCTAAACTCGTGTTTGACTTGGATATTGTCAGACATTTGATTAGGTAGGACAATTGTGAAAATTTTATTTGAGTCCCTAGAATCTACATAAAATAAGGAATATGTCATTCCTGTACATAAAAGTTACAAGGAAGACATACAAGTTTAATAACTGAATGCTATGCTACGCGGATAAATCTCTTGTGAATAAAATAAACACAACTTGCTGCTATAATAATACTTTGGCATCAACAAATTTATATTTAACATAACTTGAAGTATAATTTGTAAGGTTTCACGTTATTTAAGCAAAAATATAAGAACTATATATCAGTCTTAAATATTTAAGATTAAATATGCTTACAAAACTTATCTTTAAAGCACGATCTCTACTATAAAATTTTGAATAAATAACTAAATAGGGTTTTATAAAATCCAAATGTAGAAGTAATCTGACGAAATAAATATTAAAAAAATTATTTATATTAAACATATAAAATAAATTTAAGCAGAAATATATCAGTTAGAAAAAAATGACTACTAAATATTTAGACAATTTAATATTATCAGAGGAAAAAGTAACAAATTTATAAATAATAATGTCTTGAGAAATAAAATGCATTATGGAAGGAAAATTTCTGAATGTATTTATATTCATATTTAATGAGACTTACTTCTAATTATATGGATTTTCTTTTGTTAAAAAATTCTTTATATTTAAATAAATATAACATAACTCCATAAATAAAAACAATTTGAAAATTGAAAAAATTAAGTAAATAACATATTTTTTATTTCATTTTCAATTTCTACTATTAGTTCACACTCTTCTTATATATATCTTATTCAAATTTTCAATCGTTCACAAAATACTTTTTATTCATCCACTCAAGTTTAAATACATTTTTGAACTTGTAGTGGATATTCACACTTGTGTTAATAGAGTTTTCAAATATTAATTCATTAATTAAATTTAATTAAGTTTTTAGTTTTTTTAGATTGAAGTTGCATGCATCTACCAATAGATGGTGCCAGATGTAAAGAGAAAATTTCAATTTTATTTATAAACACTTTCTACAATATAATTGAAGAAAATGTAGGAATTGACTTTAAATTATTTTTTATACTTGTTTATATATATGTTATTTATGAAATAAATAATATATTTTCTAATCTTTATTTATATTTTTTATTAAAATTATTATTGTTTCATTTTTTACAATTTATTTCTCTGTTTTAAACACAAGTAATGTTAGATTGGAATGTTTACCCTTTATTTACCTTCCAAACTCCATTGAGCTCTATACCCAGGAGGATAAGAGTTGCAATTGATACTAGTTCTATTAACTATTCATATATGCATTTATTAGCACTTAGCAAGAAAGGAATATTTGATAAGCAAAATATCCCAACGATAATAAGGCATAGACACCCAAGGACCAGTGATGCTAAGGGCATAAAGAAGTCTTGTTAGTTGAAACGAGTAGATATTTTAAGGGCAAATGTTTTAAGCTATGTTTTAGGTGTTATTACTATCCATGGTACGTTGTTATTATACTTTTCTTTATTTATTAATATGGACTTATTTCGTTTCCTTCCACGTCAAGAAAAACCGTATAATAAGCAAACCGTACACTTATACAATAGGTTTAAAATATGCATGACCTTGAGTCAGGATCAACCATGTCTTTCCGAAACAAAAAATATAGCCAAAGGAGAAGAGTTCATTGTTGATAGATCTTCCTTTCCATTACAGATTGATCCTTACATTAGATTTTTGAACTTGCACATTTTTTTTTCGCCCGTTATACTTTGGGACGGATAATGGGAGAGGGAGAAAAAGTGAAAATGGAGCTTGTAGAGTCGAATGAAGAGTTCCAGGCAGTACGGAGGGTACAAAGACCCTTAAACAGACTGACATTTTCAGTTGATTTTGTAAATACTTGTTATGTATTTGTGTTTTGTGTTATGTGTTGCAGTTGTGTAATGCTGTCTTTTGCAAATTTTAATAAATAAACTAAACGTCTCTTATATTATTTAAAGAAATAATTCAGTTTCTATCGTAAAACAACACTGAAATCAAAATCACACGCATATCTGGCCCTAACATTTGATGGGAGTAAAGTCATGCAACCGCAAACCAAGCTGTATTGAATGGTTCCAGTAAAATGAGTGATAAAATGTTTCCATGCAAGTGAACTACGCATGTGCGCATAGGAAAGAAAAAGCTTATTTAAGTGACAACGGTAGCTTGCTTCACGTTGAAGGTATCATAAAAGCCCTGTGTGATAAGTTTTTACAGTGGCTATCTGATTTAGGCAATTAACAGAAAATGATGCAAGGTTTGTGCATTTCCTTTGCCAATTAGTGATTTTTTTCAAAAAAATTTAAAATTAAATAAAGGAGCACTGATAATACAATAAATTTTAGTAAATCATATTTAAAAATCGCTTCGTTTTATTACATTCTTCAAAAGCTGTCAATCATTCTATTTGTGCTATCAACTAATCAATAATTATTTTTTTTTAAGAAATTTGCACAACGGTTATTTATTCTAGACATATTCTTGGCATTTGCATCTCTCAGTCAAATATTTATCAGAAATTTAAACTATTATGCTTATTACAATTGTAATAAATGAAAATAATGAAAATAAACCATAAATTGCAAATTAGTTTTTTAATATCACTGTAAATCAAATTAATAATAACCACGAAAAAAAAAATTAGTTAAAGATGGTATAAATTACTTGAAGTATATTTAAATAGATAAATGACATTTTCTAGGAAAATACGTTTCTAAAGAACTATCTTTTTTAACTTCAAAAAAGAAACAAATAATACATTTAAAACTAATTTATGTAGTCAAATTCATTAAAATACAGTTAAATTCATTGAAATTCCTTTAAAATAGATAACTAAGAAACATAATTGCTATAATCAGGTTTGATTTAATTTTTATAACTGTAATTTTAGTTATCAATAATTATAGATTTAATTTAATGAGAAAAGGAATAATACATTAAAACCGTAAATTGCAATTTTTTGAATACTATTTTGAATCATTAAATTTTAACACATAATTAATTTTCAATTATAATAATACAAAAAAAGCCATAAATATAAATAGCTCTTTTGGAAATACTTTCGAAGATAATATTTTTTATTATTATAATAATTTTATTAATTGCTATTAGAATTTTTGCATAGTTTTAATCTGAGGTTTTCAATTTAATTATAAGAAATGTACAAAAATATTTTTATATTATAAACGACCTTATCTGTGAGCTTTTTTTTTTAATTTTACATTATAAATAAACATTTTGATTTATCAGTCATTTATTATTTCTAATATTGTATAGGATTTAAATGAAGTCAAGATTAGTTTCGTAATTGATTATAATGTGTTTACTACTATGCTTAAAAAGTAAAAACATTTTTTTTTCAAAAATTCTTTATTTATTCGTCCAAATTTATTTCATCGCCTTTAGTAATCCCCTCCGGGACACAATGCACTTATGCCAATTTTTAAATCCTCAATGCATGTTAAAAGGCATGGGCAGGGATAGCCTACAAAGCGAGCGGCTATTCACGTTGTATCTCTTCACTTGACTCAAAACGGTCTTTTGAGTTTGGGAATAGCCAGAAGTCACACGGTGTGAATACGGGAGTTGTTGAATTATGTGGGATTTGATGGTTGTGGGAAGATGTCGTCATTTTGGCGAAAAAGTCACGAAGGCAGTGTGAGCTGGTTTCAGTGTTTTTCGGTACCAATCGAAATTTGACGCGTTTGAGGCCCAAAATGGAATGGACCGATCACGAAGCCTGCAGCATCATCGCTTAAGGTCTCTAATTGTTAGCCAAATCGAAGGTTTGCAAGCAAATCTTTTAATTTTTTGGACATGAGCTTCGTCGGTTGAGGTTGGTGGTCGACCGAAACGCTCTTTGTCTTCAAAGCGCTCTTCCTTCAACACCAGATATTTGCTACCTTGTAAGCCTTTCTTTCCGATATAGGAAAGCCTTCTGCAACATTCTATATGTTTCCACCAAACAAAATTAGTGCCATTTCTTTGCTCAATGAATTCCGAACATTTCAAAAATCGCCGGAATCGGTTTTAGCGTCTCACAAGCCAAGCGTAAATCAAATGATAATAAATATTTTGACGTCCATTTTCACACAGATGTCAAGGACAGTGCCAGCAACCTAAAAAGAAAAAAAATTAAATTCCATAAGCGGGAATTTTAAATTGAAAATTGGTTTTACTTTTTGGACACAGTAGTATATGACGTCAAGATTAGTTTCATAATTCGTCATAACGTGTTTATTTTCTCCTATTCTTTACTCTATAGAGGAAGAAAAAAATTTGTTTCTCATATTATGTGTACGTTGAAGTTATTATTTTGGTAAACAGAATTACATACGTAAGGCTTAGTTTGTAATTATAATAAAGTGTCGGGCATCAAGAGTTGGCTTTGTTTTGGATGTTTAATGGATGTTTCTTTCGAAACGGCAAATTCGAAGAAGAGAAGAAGTCAATAGTTCTAAATTAAAAACAAATCACATTTGATTTTCCAGAAATAATATGAATTTATTCTTTTAGAATTAATCAATTTCAAGATATCTGAACTCTCTTTTAATCTACCATTACATTTGAATGATATGTTTTTATCAATTAAATTTTTGAAATAAATATTTAGAATCCTAATGTATTTAGAAACTAATTCCAAAACATGATGTCAGGAAACCTTTTAAGATTATAAATAAGAGGAGATAAAATATATCTGAACTGGAAAACAATATTTGCAGATTACACAACAGAAAATAAGTTAATGGCGTTTTTTCTGTGGTAGTAGTAATTTAAAATAAGCAAAATGTATTTGTAAATACAGTACTTCGATATTATAAAATTACTAGCTGGGAAATTTCTGCTTTAAAATGAGGATTTAATCTAATAATAGTAAGGAATCTTCTACTCTCTGAATTAGAATTCAATCTTTAACTCAGAACAATTTCTAATGGCACAATTTGATAGAAAAATTAAATTATGTGAAATGCTTTAATTTAAAAATGTTTATACTTTAATTTCTCAAATATTTTTTTGGTGTTTTTTTTTTGTATTTTCGTTTTAATTTTCTTGAACATGTTAAACTCAGCCTGCAGTCAATAGAGGTTAGCGCTCCAGTCGTTGGTATCCACCGCACAGCTTAGGTTCCGATCACAAATGATAGTGGCATGGATGTTTGTTTCGTAGCTGGTTCTCCTGTAACCTCTTTAGCAGTAGGTCCTGGGCTATTAGCTAGTATGCATAAATCACCACTCCTTGCAGACACAAACCAAATTCTCATATTCTTTTATTGGTGCAATAGCCCCATGATAGCAGACTTCGAGACAGAGATGTTTTTATATGGTTGTTTACCCTACTCTCTACGGATTATAGCCCTACTCTCTGGGAGCTACGGTTTAAGAGTGGATTTGGAGCCACTATAAACATACAAGGGCACAATCGGGACTCGAACCCTGTAGCACCGAGTGCCACAACGCCAGTCACTAGGCCATCAAGCCCCAAATTCACACAATCAACAGTAAAAAAAAATTTTCTAATGCAGCTGGCGCTTTTGTTAGTTTCACTTGTATGTTTGTTTGTAACTGGCTCTTTGGGCTCGATTTTGCCCTACTTTAAGCGATTGATTTAATTGAAACGTTGTAGACTTATCAAGGACCGACGACACTAAAATATTTTTGATAAGTTTTATTATCTCATCATGATTAGGATCGCCAGGATGAGTGATTTTATTTCAACTTGTGAAGAGCAATTTAGCCCATGTAGAATGAAAGTATTCAGTAAAGACATTCAAACCTGCGTGGAACGGTGGCACAACGGATAACTCCCTGACACGGGTCAGGATATTCCATGTTCGATTCCTGGCTGGCCCGACCTATTCGCATTTAGCCTTTGTTTACTCACAATTAAATTATTGTAAGAACTATAGTTCAGTCCTCCGTATCGGGACCTCATTTAAATATTATAGTTTAAAACACTAAAAAACACGCTTGCAAGTTAATCAAACTATAATTTATTACTTCAATTTATTGACAAGAATATTAAGGAATTAAAAGATTTAGGAGGGTCCAGCCTCCGAAGAAGACAGGAAAATAGAAAAGCATACGTCCAAGAGCTGAAAGGGTGGGAAGCGTCTAAAGAGCAATACGTAAC
>BPLR01020728.1:0-109399 GCA_021605095.1 Caerostris extrusa
TTACATTGCTAATTGCACTTTCTGATTATTTAGTTAAAAATTTCTTATCTAAAAAACTATTAAAGGGGAATGTCATTTATTTGTTCATCTTTGTTAATAATTTTTTTTTTTCTTAATAATTTACATTCTTTTGATTTTTAAGTTATTTTAATTAGTAAAATAAGACTAAGGATAATTTTTGATTCCTTTTAATATCTTTTATTCTAAATTATAATGTTTCTTATTAAACTCACTTTATTTCACCAGAACAAAATAAAATTAAAATATTTGTGCAACGTGTTATTCTTAGGGTTGATTTAAAAATGCACATAAAATAAATGTCTATTTTTTAAATGAAAAAAAAATTTACTTTTTAAGTTTAGAGCGAATATTTTACTTTAGAGTAAGGATTTCCATATTAACATCTTTTTTATTTAGAATTAATTTTGATTTTTCAATGTTATTGATGCATTCAGCACTTAGCATGAAAAACCAAATGATTGTGTTCCACATATTATATTTCCTAGATTTTTACTAACATATCTTTAATAAAAAATTTAAAAGTAAGAATTCAATAAAGCCTTTTGAAAACAACTCAACCTTGTTATAATAACTTCATTCAGTAATTTTACACAGAAAGTTATAAATTAATTTAAGATGAAAAATCTTTATTAAAAATGCTCATTAAAAAATTTTTTTTTTTTTAAATCATATTTTTAACTACTTAGCTATTGGTATTTTCCGCTGTATTTCACCATTAGTGAAATTGCTGTAGCAATTCTGAATTCCACCGCCAGGCTGATTCACTTGATTTTGCATTGGTTGCTGGAGTTGTAAATATTTTGTTGAGCAGATGTCTGAAAAACAGAGCAAATATTACACAAAAATTTATATAAAATTCAGAGTTTTAACTATTAGCCTTTAGTAAATGATATATTTAACTGCAGTTTCACAACAGAAGCCATTAAAAATGCTCTTATGAACATAATGTAAATTTGAATTAATTCACCAGTAAATGCTATAAAAAACTGATATGTTATTTTATCTGAAAATTTAAGACAAAAAATCTGCAGTAATATAACCAAAAACAAAACCTGTTGGCTGTTTTGAACTTGAACTTGTTGAACTTGCACCTGAGCAGCTTGGCTTGCTGTTGAGAGGTTTCAGTTGGTACCTAAAATTATTATTAATGTTTTAGTTTTGGGATCAATTAATGTTAATAGCAGTAATTAGTAATTACATGCCAATATTTCTTGCACACTTGCATGGACATAAGGAGATGTCTCATTATTATTGACAGAAATTTTTTGTCCTCAACAGTTAGTACAAGAAAAATTGGATAAAAGAATAGCTACTAATAAAAATTAAATACTTTAATCAACTGTATGAAAAACAAATATATATATATATTTTTTTTTTGCTAATACTAATAATTTGTGAAATAATTTAAAATAAAATAAAATCAGAAGTATTTTTAAATAGGCACAATAATTACACTTCATATTCATAAAATACTTGATGAGAAATAAATATTTATTATCCTTATAATCTAGTTCAAGCATTTTAACATGCTGTTAATTTAATATAAAAATAGTAAAATACTTTGCAGATTTTTCTATATATCAGCTTTAAAAAAAAAAAAAAGTACATTTAAATACAAACATTTTGCATGTTATTAAAGAATGTGAAACTTACTGCTTGAACTTGCAACACATTTGGCACAGAGAATGTTGGTGAAGCATTCTGAACAGATAAAGCCTGAGTAGTAGCAATCTGTTGTACAGCAGGAGATGCTTGCACTAACTGAATCTTTAAGGGAGAGAAAAAAAAAAAATATCAGTTATTATCATCAGTTATCAAAAATATGTTATATATTATCATTGTGTGAATTTAATAACTAGATACATTAATCTCTCTTTAATCTGACACAGATGAGTAATTTTGACAGATTATTCAGCATTCTTCATCAATACAGTTTTTTACAGGGATATTAAAGATAAAGTAATCAAGATAAAAAAGATTTGAAAACCAACTCTACAATAGTTGTAACTAGGGGGAAGATAATTGGCCAAAACATTTTAATTGTATTTATTGAACTTGTATATCTATAGTAAGTTTTTTTTCATAACACTCACTTAAAAAAACTTATTCTAAATTTGCTTAAGAAAAAAATTGGTCTTTTAACACTTATTGGATTTGCTGGTAAAGCAGTAACAATCTTTGCAACTGGTTGTATTATTCAAGGATACAATTGAATTGTCACCTTAACATTTAATTTTAACCTTAATTTCAGAATTTTGAAAAAATGAAAATTATTTTTTTTATAAAAGAGACAGGAGTTTCATTTTTTTAAACAGACTTCTGACTCTTTAAAAAATGTCTAACAACTTGTAGCTTAACTAATTACTGCTACTAAGTTACTAAATAATTATAGCTGACATTTATTTATGTCTTGGTTTTAAAATTTAGGCTACTAAAAAAGAAGGCCAAAGCCATGAATTTAATACATCATTTGTACATGAATTTTATTCACTTTCAAAAGCTTTCGACTCTATGCTTTTGACATGGAAGACTTTGGAATTATATGGCATTCGCAGAAAGTTTTTAAATATCATTAAAGAACTACAAGGATTTAAAGTGCTATCTAGAAGTTAATGGAAACCTAAAGAGCTCTTTAGAACCGAGGCTGGAGTAAAGCAAGGGTGTGTTATGTCAGGACTGCTATTCATTCTACTATATAATTAATTGGATAGTGATAAATACTGCTAAAAATGCAAAACAAAGGATAAAATGGAATTTTATTACAGTATTAGAAGATTTAATCACACATTGAAAAAATAATTTATAAGAAAAGGGAAAACTGATACTGAGATAATTTTCATATTTCAATTCAGATGCCTATCTCACTTTGAACTTTAATTTAAAAAGTTAATTAAAGTTTGACTTTCAAATAGTTCAATATTAAAGACAAAAATCAAATTTAATTCAATGGTAAAAAACATATTTTTATATGGAACTGAAACATGGAAAATAGCCAAACAAATTATAAAATGAAACAATTGGCAAAATAAAATGCTTTAAAAAAATATATTGGTCACAAACAATATCAAACTTAGATATTAAGACAAAGCAATAACCGTTCATAAATAACATCAAAAGAAGGTGGAAATGGATTAGCCATATACTAAAAGAACGCCTTCAGCTAAAGTTCCAGCAGTAGCATAACATGGTCACCAGAAGGTAAAAAGAAGATATAAATTAACATGGAGATGAGTGATAAAAAATGAGAGGAACTAGGTGGGGTGAATGAGCTAATAAAAAAGTAAGATCTTTTGAGGGAGCTGAGATGGTGAAAAAGGTAAGGGCCTTGTGTCACTGAGCACAAAGAGTATAAGTAAGTAAATACGAAGGTACAAATGTTACTCAGATACTAAAACTTGACTAATCAAAATTTCTTGGGTTTATAAATTAATTTGTACTATAATAAACATTCTTTTTAGTTTTTAGCATATCATTAAGTATAATCGCAAATGGAGTTTTAACCCTATATATAAATACATGCACAGTAAAATTTTGATGTTAAGGCTGAATAAGCCTTTTTAAGAAAAAAATTTTAGATATAAATAATACTAAAAAAAAGCAACTTGATATCATTATTAAATTATAGACTACATTAATTTGCAAATTCAATTTTCTTCAGGATAAAAAGCAAAATGTTTAAATAACAAAAGATCCTTTCATTTCAAAAAAATAATGACCATTTGCAAGACCACAAATGTTCTACTTTTTAGATATGTAGAGTAAAAATGTGAGCAATAGTCAGAATTAATTAAAATCAATTTACCTGCTGTGGCTGAGCTTGTGGAATTTGAGCCTGTTGATTGGGTTGAGAGACTCCAGAATTCTGTTGCTGTTGCAATGCTGCCTGGTGCTGTTGTGCAAGTTGAAAATAGTACTGAACTTGATCAGGATGCATGGTAGCTGTTCGTACACCATCATCATTACGCTTTTGGGGTTTTAGCTCTTCCCGAGGAACAATGTCAATTAAAAAGTCAAATTGATCAAATTTGGTGATAGCCATGGCAATATCATTTCTCTACAATATAGAAATATATATAATTAGAAAAGGCAAAATACTTATAATGGAAAACAAATCAATTTTTAAAATGCACAGAAAAAGTTGGATAATTAACAAAACAAGAATGAAAATTAGCACAAATAATATGTGTGAGCAATATAAAAGCAGATAAATAACTAAAATCAACACAAAGTTATTGATTTTGATTATTACTTTTATTACATACATTTATGAGGTATCTCAAAATAAATGGTATAAAAATTCCTTTTGCTTGTATTTCAGTGATTTGCATTAAGGTATTGAATTAGAAGTAAGAATAAACAAAATGTTATATATAAGATTTTTTAATTTTTTAACAGTATTTACTAACTTGCTATCTAATAGCATTTTATTCAATATTCAAAAAGTAAATTTAATTATCTTCAGCCAATGTACATCATCGTTCTGAATGCAAATTCCCAAAGATTCAAATAAATTTTCCCTCTAAGAATAGCTTTCTAGACTATTATGTTTAGGGTGAAAATTTGGATAACATTTAAGAATATTAAATTTTTGCCTTTTCAATTCAAGAACACAAGCAAATCATAGAATTAAGTTCCTAAGATACTGTCATATGCAACTGATTTCTACTTTTGATTAGTGTCTCAGCTATAAATATTAAAAGGAAAGGAAGTATTTTGATATTCTTTTAAGAATGACAATTCAAACTTTCCTAAGGATTTTATACATGGTTGATACAGCCAATTTGCCAGTCCCAGATCATATAGCACTAGTTAATAAAGTTGGCATGTAATATATTATTGACTTTAAAATGAATGACACTTCAAAAATGAAAATATACCTGTAAAGTACGACGTTTGTTATCCTCGGTATGTACCCAAGCTCTTAATGATAATTCTGTTATAAATAACTCAGCAGCTTTAGCAAATAAAACTGGAGCTTCAGCACTTATCATCTAGTTTTTTTGAAGAAAAAATATAATACTACACATTGATTTTAAAAATAACAAATAATTTAATAATAACGATAAAGAAACTGCACAACTATAGAAATTATTTAACATAAAAATAAATTGAAACTTATTTCTAGATGTCCTTTTTAATATAGATTTAATTGAAGTATTATAGATTATTAAAGAGATTACAAGTTTCTTTTAATTTTATAATTATTGTTAGATTTAATTAAAAAAAAAGTATGATAAAACACCTATTGGGTTTAGGACATAAGAAACACAAAGAAATGTTATTCTTATCAATTAATATTTTATAATTTACTAATACATTTAGTATTTTTTTCTAAATTATCAGCAATTAGATAATGCTCAATTTCTTTTTAAATAAAATAGCATTCCCCCCACCCCTTCTTTTGCCCGATGACTTGATGTATAAATAGAAGTCATTTACCATTTCATTCATTACCAACTTCTTTAAATTAAATCTCACTCTTTATTGTTTAAACAATATAAAATAAAAATGCTAACAATAAATATAAAATTCTACATTAATTAAATTAGGCTGTAAATACAAAAGATATTAATTTGTAAATTTATATAATTTTTCTCAATATTGAGAAACTTCATTTATACTGTAGTAATGTTTGACAAACTAGGTCTTACTTTAACATCTTCATCTAGCTTCATTATTTTTTTTATTCGAGCTAAAGGAAGTTCTTGACTTTTGAAGTCACTCTGAAAAATAAAAATAAAATGTTTCAGTCAGAAAAGGAAAATGACTGCCCATAAAAATATTTTAACAGACATGCAAGTATTTAAAAATTACTGTTACTTGATTAAGATTTCTTATTTCTTCCATTTCTCTATCCCAAAAAATATCCAGAACTTGTTGGGCTTCATTGCCAGTACCATGAGAGGTATTACTTAAACCATCTTGCGACATGATTTCTTTTCAATTTTTATGTAGATACTCAAAAATAAGAATGCACCTGAAAAAAAAAAAAAAAAAAAAATAATAAAAAAAAAACCCATCGAAACATTTAGCATTAAAAGAAGGGGGAGAGAGAAGAGGTGAGAGAGCAAACACACACAAAATTTTTTTTTTTAAAAAATAATTATGTCACTCAGAAAGCAATATTCAAATGTATGAAAATTGGGGATTGGCAAGTCCAATAAATTAAACCAAATAGTCCAACAACAACAACAAAAAAAAATTCTTTATTATTTTAATTTCCTTAATAATATACAGTGCTATATGAAATATTTTTAATTCCAAATTAAGTTAAATACTTTCATCAAATTATATTTTATTTATAAAAAATATAACTGCATTTATTGGAAGTTTCTCAAGCATTTCAACAAAACAAAATAAAGGAAATACAGAAAGATAAATTTCCTTAAAAAAAGAAATACCATAGCATAAATTAAGTTTAAGTGGCATCATATTTTCCTCCAAAAGAAAATCTTTAGCACATTTCTAATTTTTTTAAATTCACCATTAAAAAATTGCACCTGAATAAAGGCTAATTTTTCAGTAAGGCCAATAGCACATAAAAATCAAGCAAGTATTTAAATATTTAAAAAAATGTAAATTGTTTCTGAAAATTCAATTTGAAAATAACGTCTAAAATGTAATAATATCAAAAGTAATATATTTATCTTAAGTATAAACAGCAATGCCCAATGTAGCTTTAAAAAAATTTCAGTTCAATTCTATTGGTAAATTTCAGTCTTATTAGTTTAAGTTAATTTACAGAGAAGATACATTATACTTTGAAGAGATAATTAAAAAATATTGTTCTTTTATAATCTGTACAATTCACAAACTATAATTAAAGAAGAAAATTTTATTAAAAAACCATTAAAAACTATAAAAATTGTAATTGTATTATGTAAGCTTGCAAATTATTTTCAAACATTCAAATTAATTAGATGAAAAGTATCAAAGCTATAAAGTAGGAATAACATTGAATTTTAATATGCCTTCAAGAAACTTAGAGCCATGTTTCTCTTAGTTTGACCGATCTCACCCCCTGGGTTCACATCTCCTGGGCTTTACAATACCAATACAAGTTCTTGCTTATGTCCCGAATCTTTTGTCAACATCACAGTCAAGTTCACATGTTCATTGTACTACACATCAAGTAGTCAGAACAGTAATTAAATAAAAGTACTTAGCAAATGCATAAATAAGAGCCGATGCTTTTTCTTAATAAATAGGAGATACTGAAATGAAACTTATTTTTAAAATGTTTAACTTTTTGGTAGCAGATGCAAAATTGATGACATGCAATGGATATAGGTAATGCTTTTAAACAAAACAAAGACTCTACTTTAACACAAATGTATGCACTATACAAAACAATAAAGTAATTAATAATAAAAATGTATTTAAGAAGGTATTACTCTTACTTGAAATGTTGATGAAGAAAGTGAAAATGATACAAAGTCACTAAAATGAGTAGCAATCTATATAACATCAACAAAGAGTAGAAATGACCAATTCCTTACTCTACCAGATGTCATTTCTCGTCTATATAGTACCAGTTAGAATTATTAATACCTACTTAGAGAGCTCCAAATGGCTACAAAATCAATTTTCACCAACACACTGTATGGGAGAACCCCCTGTTTATGACCACCTATTTAACATCTACTAAGTTATTTTAAAAATATTTTTGATTGATTGCAGCAGTCACTTATTGAATAATTTTTAAAAATTGTACGGATTATAATCTAAATGTAATACGTGATTTTATATGAAATCTTGCATTAAAATTATGTTCACTTATATTAAAATAAAGGGAAAAAAAAATATTTTTAAAAATTAATTAACATAATGTTTGAATAAATTTAATGTATTGATACGAATATACTCATATAACTTAATTTTTATGAGAAATCAGAAAAAAATTTACAAATTTTTGAAACAAATAATAGCTTTTAATTATTTTCATCATGGTACAATTTATATTAATAAGTAATAATTACATAACAATAGACAACCAGAATTAAAGTTTCCTAGTAACAAGTTTATAAAAGTTTATCAGTCAGCAACCAGCTATTTCATAAACATCACAATTTTAAAAATATTTAAACACAAAATGTTGATTTTTTTATGATAAATATTTTCAAAAGGACGGAGCCAAGTCAAATTTTTAATGATATATTTTATAAATAAATCTTTAGAAAGGAAGTATCAATAGCAAACAGCTTAAGAAAATAAGCAATACATAAAACACAAATGTATAAATCTCAATATTTAGTAATAATTACAATGAAATACATTAAACAGGAAAGATAAATAATGATAATCATCAGGAGTTTAATCATTAAAAAAATGCTTTAAGTTAATTCTATTTATATAATTGGCAACATAAAAATATTAGAGGAACTACAAAAAGATTTCAATCCTGTAACATGTTTATAAAGATAAACATTAGCAAAGTAGCAATATTCTATAAACAAAAATAATAAGTATTGAATTCTAAAGTTGGAATAAAATTGCATAAATTGGTAGTACTTTTCTGAAATTTATGCAAGCTATTCACACTATTGGAATGCTTATATATAAAAAATAACTAAAAAAAATAAATAAAAAAAAAAAAAAAGATTCCTTACAAATATATCTTTTATAAGTTACCAACAAATGTTGCAAGCGAAAAATTAAAGAAGTACTAAAAATTAGACTATGAAAGATTATAAAAATTAGAGATGTACTAAAAAATATATAAAAAGTATTCTTTTTGAAAAACAATGTATAAAAGCATCAAGAAATTTTATATGCTTAAAAACTTTCTTCTAAGAAAACATATGTTGGAAATTAATTATAGTAATAAATACTGTTAATAAAATCGGGGTGTAAATACTGTAAACAAATATGGGGTAGATTAAAAAAAAAAAAAAAAAAAAAAAAGAAATGAATAAAAACATTCAATAGGTATTTGTGAGACTTAACAGGTATCAAACGATTCGATGGCCGAGTGACTAACACTCTTGACGCTCGGTGCCACATGTTCCGGATTCACGTCCAAGCGTCAGAATCAAATTAAATTGTAAGTCCCAGTCTACTATGACTGCAAGAGCTTTAGGTTGACAATCCTATGTTGTAAAAAGAAAACTGGCTTTGGTCCACCATGGGACTGTTGTGCCAATGAAGAACTGGTACCAAAAGTTGTCTCAGCCCCCAAACAGAATGTAACAAACTAATATCATTAACATACATTTATTTTTAGAACATTAAATACTATTATTAATATTTATAAAAAGCAATATGACGTAACATTTAAGTCATCATGTATACAATAAAAAAACTTAAGAAAACACTTACATTTTGAAAAAGTAGTTAGAACTTAATAGGTAATTCCAAATGTAAGCCAATTCAAGATGTGGGGGAGAGACAAGTTTGTGTATGAAGGACATAAATTCTAATATGGATAGTAATGAAAGTGATATCTATCCAGACATCCCCAAGAGTGAAAGTGAATCACTCAAAAACTCTGATTCTCATATGGACGTAAGGATTTATAAGACTATTTTTGTTTTTGTTTTTTTGCATAAAGATTGCATTCAAAACACCCAAAAAGTAAATTAGAAGATTAAAGTAATTTTCCCATGCCATTATTTTTTTTTTACTAATTATTTACAGTATTTTATTATTTTTTCTGCTGTATGTTTGGTACTTTTCTGTTAGTGGGCACAAATTTCACCATCAGATTTTTTTGTTTTAGAACAAAAACAAACCAGCAATATAATCAATTTAAAATAAAATAACTCATTTCTATAGCGAATAACATTTTATAAATAAAAATATGATATATTTAACAATATTTGATGATTTAACAATTGCATCAAGATAACAAAAACATATGTTTTTCTATAAGATAAAACTGCCTTTATAAGCCAACCCCCATAGTTTAATATCAGAAAAAGTTCTAAAAATCATTCTCTTAAACATGAAAATTCAAATCTTGTGTAATCACTTTTACAATAAATTATGAACAAATGTTTAAATATTTACCTAAACATTCACGTTTCCTTGAAATACATGGAAACATTGACATGCTAGTGTTTAAGTGGATAAGATGAGAGAAATATTTTCTTGAAAATTCCAGTAAAAGATCTCATATTTATTTGTCCCTGCTGATTTTCAGATTAGAGATGAGCAGCTTTAATCATTACAAAAATAAATTTTCACACTGATTCAAGCATTTTCTTTTAAGAGAAATAATTTTCATTAATTCTACAATAAATAACATCTCCATACGGTTTTAATTTTGTAATAAATTTTAATTAAATTATTTATTTAGATATTTTAAGCTTTAGAGGGTTTTAAAGGTACTTTTATTTGAATTGCTGGTATGAACTAAAGAATTGAGAAATATAACCAATGACTGTTTTGCAATAGTATTTCAATGTTTACTGTCATTACATTACATACTGATGTTCTATTTTCTAACTTTTGAGGTCAGAGTAAATTTTAACACAATGCTTGATCATCACGTAACATATAAAACAGTTTGACAATGTGAAGAACTATTACCAATTAAATTTGCTAAAAACAACTATGAATGGCAGATGAAATGTTATTGATTGGGATAATTATCTACAGGAGATATATGCGCCAGAATTTGTAAAAGCATAAAATTAAGAAATTGGCAATGATGAACACATTGTAGAGATTGACATAAAAAATAATGGAAGAATATTTGTCATATTATCATTGTACAATCATGATAATGAAAAACATTAAAGACAGATCAATTTTTTTCTCTAGTTGTTAGGAAGGGAATACCCCCCCCAAAAACCCCTGAAGTATAAAATATTTAGTCACAAATATAATTCCATTGATCTTGAAATTGCTCTGTGAATGTGCCTGCATACCAGTTGTTAAACATTTTTTGCCCAAAATAAAACTTGACTGATATTCCTTAATGGCACCTAGTATATAGCACTATTTTTTCTCTCTTCCCATAATTGGCTTTGATGATTACATGGTCTTTTTAGCTAATTTGTATTAAATTATTTATAAATGAGGACTATATTTTATAATTTTTTTCTTTTTAATATTATTTAGACAAACAATATTGATTTCTTTTATTGTTGCCATGGCCAATATTCAATACACTTTTAATTAGAATTGCAAATAAATAATAGATGACATGTTAATAACAAAAAGATAACTATTAAGGAAAGTTTTGTTTTTTAAAAACTCTTTAGGCATAGAATATTTTGAGAAAATGATCATTTTAGTTATAAAATTTATAGCCAAATTGAAAATTTAATTTTAAACAATTCTTCCGATAGTTAACTAACACTTGCAGAACAGGAGAAAAAAAAGTAACTATTTAATCATATGTTTATACAACTAAATATATTTTAACTTTTTTTATTATATATAAATGTCTTAGGTACCTTTTTAACCTGTTCACTTAATTTATTTGAAATTAAGACATTAATTTTATCCATTATTGTTGATAATTTTATAATTAAAAATAAAAGATATTGCCTGTTAATTGTAATACAAGACATTAATTACATTTTCTTGACAAGTTGAAATCTCTTTGGAATATACACTGATGCAATACATACAAAGTATAATTTTTTAAAATTAAAATGTATTTGGCTTTGCTGGATTATAAATATCAACTAATGATTTTAATGAGTTAAAAAACAGTTTACTTTCTTTTCATACAAATGATACATATATACAAATGTATTTTCTTAATCCCTTTGGTATACAAGTTATGATACAACAGACGGAAAAAAACAAAGCAAAAACAATGCATTTTATAAACAAACAATTGTTACAAAATAGAGAACACGCACAATCCAAAACAGCTTTTTAATAGGAATGCTAAATAATTTGTTACAAACTTTTATTATGAGTTTAAATATGTAAGCATAAATTAAAATTTTAATAAATCAATAAATTATATAATATCTCTCAAGGTTTTACATCACGTCCAAAAATATTACCATAGTATTCAGATGTGTTTTTTTTTTTTTTTTTTTTTTATGGGGAGGGAGATATATTGTACTCATTTTTTTTTTTTTTTTTTTAACAAATGCCAAGTAAAAAAAAAATAACCAAATAGCTATTTGCAGATTCTTCCCTCCAAACATCTTTTGGCTTTGGTAAATTATGGCAATTAACATAACACACATAGACTACAAAAGTGATAAATATGCAATACCATATTGATGCTTTTAAAAATATTCCTAGACTTGTATATTTCAGCTTTAAATATTTATAACCTAATTTCTTCAAAACCTTATATTAATTTAGGTTCCTAATGAATTACATTCAAGTATCTTATTTATAATGTTAAAAGTAGGAAATCTTTCAAAATACACATTTACTTTGCCATATATGTTTTTGAAATGTATCTTACTAAAATTTTAATCATAAAATTCAATCAATTTTTCTATACAAAAGGAAATAAATTTTTTATCAGACCAGTCTTCAACTTCAAGCTCTAAAATGAGCAAATTTTATTTTATATCATTATAAAATTATATTATATACAGGTTGATTTTATGTATGGGTATATGAATAATTTTAATATCTTTAAAATGCTTAATTTAAAATTGATGAATAAATTATTTCTCATTTAAAGTAGATATTGATATATTCTTCAGATTTTCTAGATTAAATTCATAACAAATGTTATTGTAATTCAATGATTTCTAAGTAGAACAGATTACAAAGACCACATAGTAAGCTCATTTTTTGATGCTTTTAAACTTTTAATAACAAACTATTTTCGAGAAAATGAAAGCATACTAGTGAAAAACATGAAATATTTCCAATGACTTAGCATGAAATACATGACTAAAAAGAAACAATTTTGATTCCTGTCAATAGATTTTTTATACTTCCTCACTAAAATTAAGAACGTCAACTCTAGGTTGATAATAAAGCATCAGTGGAGGTTCTTTACACCTCCATCTTGTCACATAAATAAATTTCAATGTGTGATCTTTACCAAGAATCTCATCATTGCACAAAATGTCAACAGAGCAATATTTTTCAAGGTCGTGGAACAGTTTCTTAGCAATTAGTTTTTTTACATGATTTACGGTCGTGCGTGAGGAGCAACAAATGAACTTCTTGTTTAGAGGTTTCAGATCTTTGGTCTTTGATTCTAATTGTATACAAACACGGTCTTCAGAAATGGCCGAAATGGGTTTACCCTGGTATTTTTCATCTTCCACTTGTTTTTCTTTATTACCGGATTGATGCTTTTCATATGGAATTTTTCTTGCATTGCAAAATTTTCTTTCTCTCAATGATTCCCGTTTTTGCAAGTCAGGAACTAATTTATACACAATATCTTGCATTTTTCGGTCAAGTCTTATACCATGAAGTGGATTACTTCTATGAATAACCATATCACATTTTGGGCACGTGTTGCCTTTTTTCGTGTCTAAATGTTTCACAATGCAACTTTTACAAAATGTATGCAAACATTCAGTAATCGCGGTAGCATCAATTAAATATCCATTGCATATAGAACAGGAAATGTATGGGTTCAGAGACCTGAGAGACACGTGAGAATCCATTGAGAATTGTGTCACAGCTTCAGAAAACATAAAAATATATTTTTTAAAACACAAAATAGGTTAAATTTAAAAAAAAATCATTTGCACGAATCACTGATGACAAATTCCATGCTCACATATTGCGATTTCTTCGTCTTTTTCACAAGCATTGCATAATGGTACCTATTGTCACGGGCATGCGTCTTCATTCATCATTATTTGAAATTCAATTCGAATATGAACCGCTTAATCTTATTCAATTAGAAATTTAAGTTAAGAAATTAAATTATTACAGTATTTCGCATCAACAAACATTCGTAAACAAAGAATCTACTACAACTTCACTTGATTACAACACGGAACAAAGTTTTCTAGCAATGGACGCCAATCGGATTGATATTTCTGACCAACGAATAGCGAGTCACCACCGTCCGTATCCGACCAATGACGCTTAATCGTACAAATGCCGCTTAATCAGAAATTTGAACATGTAAATATAAAAAAAAAAAAATATATCGATATAAGAAATAGTACTTTGTACTTACATGAATTGAAAATGCTCGTTTATGGTACTGATCGCAAGCCTTAAAACTTTGGAACTTAATGCAAATGGCGACGATATCAAATTTGTTCCTCCACATTGGAAAGGTAAAGCATGCAAGCCGGGAAAACAACAAAATAAAAAAGGGGGAAAAAACTCTGATAGCGCCATCTATTTAACAAATGTACAACAGGAAATTGAACATCTCAACGCAGCATAATGCCAGATGTGATTTCCAACAAGTATTTCAAGTATAGTTAAATATATTTGGTAAAAGATGGTTTACAATAAAGTTTAAATGAATTGAAAATTTATTTAACCAAATGTTTTCTCATACCAAAAGGTTAATTTAAATTTAAGCATAAAAATAGGTGTAATATAGTCAAATGTTTTGACGAACTTCAATATTTAAATAGAATTAGATTAATAATTTTCTAAAAGCATAATACATTTAAAAATAATAAAAAGTTAAATCTAATTTCTCTTTTACAACAGATGTGCTATAGTCTAAAAGTTGTTTATCATTCAAAACGGTGTTACAATTATTTTTTAAAAATTATATTAAAAAAGGATCTTATTAATTATGACAGCAAATTTAGCTAATCATAGAATTTTTAGTATTTTTTGTAATTCAAGATCTGACATTGTCTAAGGTTTGTTCTTAAAAAATTACGAAAATTGTATTAGAGACGAAAACGATAAAGGCGGAACACGTGATCTCAACAACCAATCAAATCGAAGATCTGTAAATGTGCGTGCTTAATATCCAGCAGAGCCAGAGAGACGAATGTCTTCAGAACACTATGAAAAAATTTTTCCTACACCCCTTGGATAAAATCAGTGATTTTGATAGCAAATTAGACATTGTTGACGAAGTAGTTTTCTGTTATAAATAAATAATTTCCGTAATGAATTTACATAATTTTCATGGAAAAAAATTTTGTGATTGATAATTTCTAATGGAAATAATTATAAATTTTTCATTTTCATTATTCTTGAAAATATTTCATTAACTTTTTAACTGTTTGAGATTTTATAGAGGATTTAATTAATGTAATTCAATTTTTAATAAACATGAAAAAGAAGAATTGAAATGTGACGAATACAAAAAGTGATAATTTAAATTTGCAGATATTTATTTAAAAAAACAAGTCAAATTTTCTAGTGCTTCGTTCGGATAATTTAATGAATTTAATTATAAATTATTCAAAAATGATTTTTTAAATCACACAATGAAATAGTGAGATTGTTCATAAAAGCTCTTCGATTTTTAATATCTGCCAGCAGATGTCCTGTAAAACAAGTAATATAAAAAAAATTTAAAAAAAAGTAAGTCATTTCCTACTTAGGTCAACAAAGAAAATTTTATTTTAATTACTTTTATTAAATAATTACAATCAATATAAATATGTATAATGTTTTTTAAGTTAGAAAAATTCTCTCTCACACACACACACTTTCTCTCTCTCTCACATACACACTTTCCATCTCTCTCACTAATTTATTCACATGTTTCATTTTCCATTTTGTTACCTCCTTGACTCAGACTAGAACCCAGAATGAAAAAAGAATCTGAAAAAGAAATTTTTTTCCAGCAATCCACACGCTTAGCCACTGACGGTATTTATTCCAAAATTTATATCCCGCTAAATATCTTATATAAGATAAATTTTTTTCCCTCATATGAAACTAAAATTAGTTAATTAAATGTAATTAATGAATTAATACTTGAAAAAACTGTATTAACATCCTGTGTTATCCATTACAAGTTAAAAAAAATGTGTTTGAACTTGAGTGGATGAATAAAAAGTATTTTATTAACGATTGAAAATTTGAACAAGATATATAAATATATGTATATATAGGCAGAGTATGAACTAATAGTAGGAATTGAAGAAAGTCTATAATTTTATCATTAATTCTTTTAAGAATTGGAAAATCTGTTGTGTGATAAATTTTGTATGACACTTGAGGGAAAATAAACGCATTATAAAATTATATTATTTTAAAATCAAAATTTTTTTAATACTTTAAAATGTTTTTTGGAATTTTTTCTCACAATGAAAATATAAAAGATATTGAAGTAAACATCAAATTTGTTGATCATTACTATCTATGAGAATTCGAAGTAAAAATGCATTATTTATTGCCTAATGTTATTATTCATTCCAAATTAGGATTAATAAAAAATTATATTTAAATATGTTTTTGTTATGTGTGTTTTTAATTATATTTTAAATATCTATGAAAATTCTGTAATGCAGCGTTATATCCATCCTGAATTATCGTGTAATAATGTTTCCAATTTTCATATGACAAACCATCAATAATGATGCAAGACTGAAATTTTATAAAGAATTGTCAAAAAGTAGAATGCACATTTAAGAGTGGACATAGTAATGAATGTATTTATTAATGCTAAAAATTTAAGAAAATATAAATTATTATTAAATATTTATTAATATGAGAAACCTAAGAAGATATAATGCTTTAATTGAATAAAAAAATAAAAACTTTAGTTAAATCAGTATAATCCCCCATTTAGCGAACTATGAGGCGATTAACTAATAAAAAATGGCCAATACATGATATAATTATTATGAAGTATTATGATTTAATTCGAATCTTCTAAAAGATGAAAAATAGTTGACTGTACAAGAATACAATTTTAGGGCATATATGTATGTATGTATGTATGTATGTATGTATGTATGTATGTATATACAGGGTGATTATAATTAAAGTTCCACTTTCAAAATGCTCTAAATAAAGAACCATTCTTCACAATGAGTTCAAATTTGAACTGAAGATACTTGAAAGAGAGGTAAACTGTGCGGCAAAAAAGTTCCAAAGTGTATTAATAAATGGCGCTGTAAGCGGCATAAAGAAAGTGAATCAGGCTGCCAGTGATATTTTGAATCGAAATGACAACGTATTTGGCATGAGTTTCACATTAAACCAACTGTAGTGTTCAATGATTTTGATTGTTTCGGTTTTTTGACGAAAAATGATTTCCAAGTCATGCAACAGTAGTGACGCTGTTAGTGGAAGTGGAAAGCCCATTCGCCAAGGTAAAGTCATACCAGATTGGATGGGAATAATCTGTGGAACATTTTTTGGAACTTATTTTTACGCCTCCTTCCTCAAGTACCTTCAGATCAAATCAGTATCTTCGGATCATTATGAAGGGTGTTTCTTTTTTTATAGCATTTTAAAAGTGAGACTTTAATTATAATCAACTTGTATATACACTCAAGAGCCAAAACAATCACCACCACCTACACATGCGCCTACTTACACTGCATTGATTCTTCGTGACTTTTTCGCCCAAAATGAAACCCATATCATTCCACAACCACCGCATTCTCACCGTGTGACTTCTGACTATTCCCTAAACTCAAAAGACCATTTCAGGGATACCGTTTTGAATCGATTGAAGAGATTCAACGTGAATCGCCGTTTCATCCCGGCCGGTGACTTTAGCATGCATTAAAAATAGGAAAAAAAGGTTGCAAAAGTGCATTGTTCCGGAGGGGATTACTTCGAAAGCGATGAAATAAATTTGGAAGAACAAATAAAGAGTTTTTGAAAAAAAAAAAATTGCTCTTACTTTTTGGGCACAGCAGTATTTTAATGGATAACAGAATTTAGATACTTTAGTAAGGGTGAGAAAAAGAAAAAGATATGAAAAAAAAAAAAAAAAAAAAAAAAAAAATGTAAGTTAGATAGCGGTAATGCATCGTAGACTAATGAGTGCATTTTTATTTCCTAGTTTTCAATAAATTAGAAAATATAAAAATAAAATGCTTAATTTTTTTTTTTTTAAATATTTAACCTTTTACTCCTTCATTCAAATCTGAAAGTCTCAAGAACAATTTATCATTTATAAATCTTTTGAAGAAAATTTATACATGATAAGGCAGACAGCCAAAAAAATAATGGGGTTAAGCAAATATTCAAATGATAATTCTATTTTTAAGGATAATACGCAATTAATGTATAATGAATACATTTTTCTAATGAATATATAATATATTTTTCTAATGAATAATGAATATATTTTTCTAATATAATGATATGATACGGCAGAACACTAGAAAAGTGAAGGGATTACATAAATATTAAAAGGATAATTCTATTTTTAAGGATAAACTTATATATATATATATACAAGCCCTAAAGTTGTATTCTTGGTGTACAGCCAATCATTTTTCATTTTTTAGAAGGTTCGAATTAAACCATAATACTTCATAATAATTATATCAAGTTACGTTATCTATATATGTATATATATGAAAACAACGTTATATTAAGAATGTAACCGTGCTTCCTCCTACACACTGTCAAGAGCGCCCGCTGTGGTGTTCAGGAGAAAAGGTCAGTAGGCCTCTAGATTCTCACCCAGAGATTAAATACATTTCACTCGCCCTGCGCGTAACCGAGTGTCGGATTTTCGGCTTAGAAGTGGAGTCCTTCCGCGAATTTATAATTACATGTCTTTAAATGTGTTAAATATTGTATGTCTCTAATTGAATGTGTGTGGTGTTTATAAAATGTATATAAAATTGTATGTATATACAATTATGTGTATATAAAATATAAATGCATATAAAATTGTCAATTTTTCAACTAGTGCCTCAACTAGTGAATCCAACCACACCCAGTTACAATCTGGTTGCCCAACCTGCACACTATAAGACTATATATTTACATACAAATGTAAAACCATATTTGTTTTATTATACTTAAAAGATCGCACGAACTAAAGATTTAATAAAAGTGTCTGTCATGCGTACAACGCTTTAAAAAAATTTAAAAAAAAAATATTATTGACAGCAAAAACAAAAAAGACTGGCAATTTTAAAAAAAAAAATTTTCGCCACTCCCAGCTCTTCGGGATTCTCCATTCTGAAAAACCATTGATATAGATGACCAAGGACGTTTAATTACTTTTCGAAATAAGAAATTTAATACTTGAATCATTTATTATTTCATTAAAAAAAATTCTGTCTGTGCCTTAATTTGAAAAATCTTTACACTTTTTTTTTTTGCAAAAATTCTGCAATTCAATATTGCTAACGTAAGGGCCTGAATGGCCGAGTGGTTAGCGCTCTGGTGCTCGGTACCAGAGGTTTCGGGTTCGAGTCCCGGCGGTGCCATGGATGTTTGTAGTTCGGAATCCACTTTTAAATCGCAGGTCCCGGTCTAACGTGATCGTAGAGAGTTGCGGGGACGTTGTTACTCCGCGTCCGTGGTTTATCTTCAAGTTACACGCGCTTCAGGGTGGTGCTAAGTGAGTAACGTCTGTGCAGTGCTTGCCTAAGGCATACGACAATTGTCTGAGTATTTACCCAACTGCATTAGAAAAAAAAAAATATTGTTATTTTAAAATATCAAAATATTATAACACACACTATGGTTATGACCAGAAGGGGCCTTTTTGCACAATACCCACACATTACCACACTATTTTGAACGAGCACCTCCAGGAAACGCGTCTTGGATGTTCGCGCCTTTTCCCAAATACTTTCCTGCCTACAGATTTTTATCTTGTCCACCCTTGACACAGACACGGTATCTGGAGATAAAAAGTTTATCCTTCGTTCTTCGGCAGCCTGGCGGCCGATTGGATAGCACTCTGGCCTTTGGTTCGAATCCTGGCGGTGGCATGAATGTTTGTCAGTGGTTCGGAGTCGACGTTAAACTGTAGGTTCCGGTCAAATAACCCAAAGGGGCGCACAAAATGACTGTAGAGCGACAAACAAAATCCAAATCTGATTAAAAATAAATATATATATATATATCTACGCACCATTCACAAGCGTTATTTATTGAACTACTTGAAAACTATGAGAACCAAACAGCTCCATTTTTATTTAAGAGAATTCAAAGTTTTTTTTTTTTAAATGAATTTTATGTAAGTTAATTTATGAAAAATCATAACACATTAATACTGTTTTCACTTAATTTTGAAGAAAAAAAAAAAGTATTTTAAAAATAATAAATAAAAGAATAAATGAAAACAATGCTTATTTTTATTAATTTATTTTAACAATATAATGTTTATTATTTAATCCGTTTTAAAACTTTTTACTTAAGAACCTTTGAAACTAAGAAGAAAATTTACTGCGTACAATTTGAAAAGCCGTAATATATTTTAATGTAGATTAAAATAATTTACGAAAAGATTTTCCTTACATGTACTAGATGCCAAATATATATATATATATATATATATATATATATATATATATATATATATATATATACATATAGCAGAACCCGACATACATTTTTGTTACTTGCATGACTACACACCAAAATGTTTTATTTTATAAATTACATGTTTTCTATATTAAAAAGTTTTACTCAACATTATTCATTTTCTTATTTTAGTTTATAAAATCTTTCTTTAGTTTTTAGATAAAAAAAAAATGGCATGGATGTCGGTTAGTGGTGTGGAATCCACGTTAAACAGTAGGCCCCGGTCTAATTAGCCTAATGAGCGTAAAGTGACCAAACAAACCAAATCTACCTACGGGTGCTCCATCGCAACATTGTCCCCTTTCCCTCCATCCATGAGTAAAGTTCTCATGGGTGTCTGTCCGCGCTGCCGAACACTAAGGATTAGACAACAACAAAACTGAAAAATTATTAAACTTTTAGGTATCATTATCAGCGCAATATCCCCATTGAGGTCAAGGTCGCCCAACCGTCATATTAGACCGGGTGTCAGCCCTACGCCCAACCGTCATATTAGACCGGATCCTACGTTTTAAAGTAGATTCCGAACCACTACAAACATCTACGTCACCGCCAGGAGTCGAACTCGAAACCTGTGGGGCCGAGCGCCCGCGCTAGTCACTCGGCCATCAGACCTCCTATTTTAGATATACATGTTTTCAATACATTTTTTTTCATGCATGTTCTATATAAGATGTGAAAAGCACATAAAAATAAACAAATTGTTTTTTTCAGAATCAGAAATAACAATACTTTTCTTTGCTTTTCCAAATACAAGTTATCAATAATTGACTTTCTTTTTTTCGTAAGTTTTATTTTTTCTGGTTCTCGTAGTAACATGTACTTATCTTGCTGCTTTTGAATCAAGAAGTTCTGGAAGAACAGGGTGATTAACGCATATGCATATGTAAATCTTACTATCTATTTTTCTATGAGCAGCGATGTACTGGAATAGGTAAAACTGTATGATTAAATATTTATACGTTAATCTATCTATATATATATATATACAGACGAGGTGATTAATGCCACACGTTAAAAAAAAAAAAAAAAAAAAAAAAAAAAAAAAACATTTTTGAACTGAAGATATTTGAACAAGGGAGAGACGGTACGTCATCAAAAAGTTCAAAATAGATGTCGCTGTAAGCGGCATATAGAAAGTGAATTCGGCTGCTAGTGATATTTTTGAATCGAAATGACAACATATTTGTCATGAGTTGCACATTAAACCAATGTATGATATATACTGTAGTATGCAATGTACTTGATTGTTTCGGTTTTTTGAGGGAAAAAATTACTTCCAATTCATTCAACAGTAGTGACACTGTTAGTGGAAAGCCCATCCACCACGGCAAGGTGATAACAAATTGGATGGGTCAATCGGCGGAATTTTTTTTTTTTTTTTTTGATGCCATACCGTTTCTCTCCCCTCCTCCTCCTTCTAGTATCCTCAGTTCAAGTTTGAACTCATTGTGACGAGTGTTTCTTTTTTTTTTTTTTAAGCATTTTGAAAGTGGGATTTAAATTGATTAAATTTGATTAAATTTAATTTTTTGATTAAATCTTATTTGTATGTTTCTCGTAATAATAGTATGCTTCCAGAGGTTGTTGAATCTTGAAGCCCTGGAAATATAAAGTAAAAAATGTTTTAATTTAGGGAAAATCTCTTTCCAGAAATCATTATTAAGTTCTTTATGAATGGTAATGTTATGCAACTATCTTTTTTCTTTTTTTTTTTTTGCAGCCTATGAACAAATCACACCTTTTCCGGTTTGTAACAGGAAGTTGACCTTCAATTTGAAAATAAAGGATTGAATGGAAGCTATATTGTACGGTCATTGGTTATTTTTAAACCAAATTTTTGAAAATCTCATTAAAATTTAGTTAGTAATGTGCAGTTTTTTTTTATGTTGAATATGGGCATTTAATTTCTAACAAATCATACAAACTTACTAAATCATCTGGATCTGTAGGGAAAGAGTTGTTAATCATGTAGAGAAAAAGCTTTTCAGAGTCTAATAATAATCCGCCTTTTTTTTTTTTACAGTGATTGACTGCATTTCATATTTGAATTTTATGCATTTCTGCATAAAATTCAAATACAAAATCCTTATTCGTCAACTCATGCAGTTCAAATTAGCCCTTTTGCAACTGTAATATGGAAAGATATTGAATGAAATATAATTCAATAATGCAAGAGGAAATAATGAAATGAAATAATGAATTAAAATGATATATGAAAGATATATAATGAAAGATGTCTCTGAACTGGAAAACTGTCTAAAGGAAAGAGTAACAAAATTTATTGGTCAGATACATGAGGTGCAAAACTAAATTTGAAATTTTTTTTTTTGAATTTCTCTGCCGATGAGAATTCCGTGTTTTCTCCCATACGATACGTATATACGTTCTCGCTGCGGGTTCGACCCTGACCTGTTCCTTCAGTCATCATTTCTAGCAATGGCAACCCCATTCCGTAGTGTTTTTTTTTTACCTTTTCTTTAATTTTTCTCAATAATTTATATATATATTAAATTCCATGATATTTTTAATTTTTCTTTTTCTTATGTTTATTTACTTTTGATGGGACAAATCTTGATCACTTATTTGCTTTTTAATAACCCATGTTTTTTTTAATCAATGCTCTCTACTTCAAGACAGGAGTTTAAGGCCCCTACGGAGCCAAGGAACTCTGTGAACGCAAGACTGACTGATACGTATATGCGGAGACCCCCTTCCCACCAGATTTCCGATTTTCTCTACTATCATTCTCGATTTTGCTTTTGCATCGATAAAACATGTTTTTCTCTCTCCTGTGTTCACGCTTGAACTGGTTCGTAGGAGAAAGCAACCCGTCTGCCTGCATTACGACGAACAGTAACAATCCAAACAGAAGAAGATGTTGAAGATTATTGGAGCACACTGACCCCGTCAGAGCCTCATCTCCAGTGGTGACAAACATGAAAGAATGAAAACATTGGCAAAGCCCAGGGATAAAACAAAATCGTGAGGATTGAAAAACTTCAACACTTAATAAAAATAGGTAGGTTAGAGCAGGATATTCCTAGGTCTTTTAAAAGAGAGTGCGGTTCATATTGCTCGATCTCTTGAATGGCCGGATCTTGGTGGTTGTCGATATTATTGAAGAAAATTTCTGCAAGTTTTTTCCAGTACTCCTTGAGAGGTAGCAGTGATATAGCTCTTTGAATATCAGCGTTTCTCAGGAACCAGTTGGCATTCGTTATTTGTCTAATAGTCATATTTTGTCGAGCTTCCAATATTTTAGTATTATAATTAGCAGCATAGGCCCAAACCGGGCAAGCATAAGTGAGGAGGGGACGAAGCATAGGGGTGAAAATCAGAAGTTTATTATGTCTACTCATGCTCGAGTTCCTTGCTATAAGTACAATCCAAACAGCGACCTGTGTCGAAAGGAAAAGGCGTTGCCGAGCTTACGCCTCCGGTTAAGGGGAAATCTTCGATTCTCTCGCCGACCGCGTTCATGGCTTTGTAAATAGATGCTTAAAGGTTGTGCATAAGATCAACTGTGATAAGATTTCCCTTTTTCTCTTCATTATTGTAACAGCCCTATGGTGGGCCAAGGCACTATGCCTACTGGCAGACGTCGGGATATGTGCTTTGCTTTTAAAGGGATAGGGTTGTCAACCCTACAGTCCATGCCGTACAGTCACATTAAACGGAGGGCTATGATGGCCGAGTGGCTAGAGCTCTAACGCTCGGTACCAGAGGTTTCGGGTTCGAATCCCAGTGGTGCAATGGATGTCTGTAGTGGTTCGAATCCACTTTGCCGTAGGTCCCGGTCTCGTATGACCGTAGAGCGTCACAGAGTCCGATCAAAATTCTCACCCACATCCATCCCAAACTGTAAAGGGGCGTAGTGATGTGGTGTGGTGTAGTAGTAGCAGTCATATTAAAAGGGACCTACGGTTTAAAGTGGATTTCGAACCACTTTAAATATCGATGGCACAGACGGGACTGGAACTCGAAACCTGTGGCACCGAGCACTGGAGCGAAAATTTCCTCTGGCTAGATTAATAGAATCAGAGAGATCCCTCTCTAGAGTTTTGTAATACATTGCGGAAAATTCTAAAAATGGAGAATCCGAAAAGTACAAAAATGTTATTCCCAGGCGGCAAACTTACAGTTATATTTGGGAACCCAACTGGAATTTTATACTTCCTGTAAAGTTAAGGACTGTCCCAAACACCCAAGAAGCGAAATTAGATGGCTGATATCGAAGCCTACTTATTCCAGAATAAGATATTATCTGCCAAACCCAATCCTGTAAAAGATGACAGAAGTAAAACACCAATTCACACTTCCATGATGAATTGGAAACAATTGATGTAGATAAAATGGACACATCTGAAGCGCCAATCCTCAAACCTCCTTCTATCATGGTGAGAACTGTTGCTGTACATACATCAAGATGAACGAATTGAATGAATCCCTCAATGAAAAAATAATTGTCAAACTGACTGTGGGATTATTATAAAATCTTCCCTATTTATGATAAACACCATGCTGACATCTGTGGAACTCTGAAGAAACTTCCTTTTCTTTTTTTCCTAATCACGCCCAAGAATTTAAGATCACTAAAAGTTGTTATCAAGGAACTCCACATCGATTACTCAGTTGATAGCCTTAAAAATGAATTGAAAGAATCTGATTTTTCCTTAGAAAAGGCCACACAATTGACTGAATCGAGATATAAACAACCTTTGCCAATTTGTCCTTCCTAAATCTGCAAAGAACCAAGATCAACATCCATCAAATACAAATTGCTATATCTCTCAGTAGCGGAAAGATTTAGGAGAAAATTTCATATCTTGCAATGTTCTCACTGCAATTTTTACCACCATACTGCTGCCAACTGTAATGCTAAAAAGAGATGTCCTCATTCAAGGATTGACCAATTCAGGAAAGTTCGACTCTCCTACCTGCAACAACGATGGTCTCATTGCTTCATGGAGGGGTGCCCCAAGTTTCTCAATTCGATACTCGTACTCCGAAGTTATCAAATATTAAGTTCCTGCTCATGCTTCTGCTGCTCATGCTACTCCCATGCTTCTGTTGCTCATGTTTAGACGGTCCCCTCTTAGTTCTCAGTGTTTAATAGAGGGGGGAGCCTGATGGCCAGTTGGGTCCCCCCCTTCCGTCAAAATCAACATTTGGATCTCAATCTAGACTCTTGACAGCCAAAACTTACCGTCCTGTGAACCCAACAGTCAGATACTCCGAAGTTATCAAATATTAAGTTTCTGCCCATGCTTCTGCTGCTCATGCTACTCCCTCTTTAGACGGCCCCCATCTTGGTCTCATTGTTTCATGGAGGGGACGGCCTGATGGCCAATTGGCTAGCGTTCTGGCCATTGGTACCCCAGGATTCGAATTGTGGTGGGGGCACGGATGTTTGTTAGGGTTTCGGAATCCACGTTAAACTGTAGGTCCCTGTCTTATTAGCCTAAAGTGTGCACAAAATAACCGTAGAGCGACAAACCAAACCAAATTCCCCTTTCTGATGAGGGATTGTAAGATCTTTCCTCTAATAAATTATAATATAATTCTTTTTAATCAAAACCAAAAATATTAAGACACACATGGTTTTGATAGTAATCAAATAAAAAAAAAATCATTTTGATTAAAAAAAAAATGAGCCGGTCTAATGAGCCTAAAGTGTGCAAAAAAAAAAAAAAAAAAAAAAACCCGACCATATAGCGACAAACAAACTCAAAGAGGGGATGACGCAAGTTTCTGCCTGTCAAAATCAATCTTTAGACCTCAATCCAAACTCTTGGCATTCAAAATTTACCGTATCTTCTAATTTTCTATTTGGTCCTGCTGAAGGTCATGAAGATCTAACCAATCTTCTACAATCTCTAAAGCAGCAAACATGGAAATATTTATGAACTGTTTTGCTCAACCATTCAACTAATTCCCTTACACCACTAAATATAGTTCTTTTCTTAAATAGCAAAACTGCTTCTCACATTCAACTTCGTCCCTTCTTCTTAATTACTTTTTAAAAATTTTATTTTCCCTTTTGATTTTTTTTTAATAGAAACTGATTTACTCCCTCGTTCACATTTTGATTTTTTTTTTTCATTCTGTGCTATTGAGTAGATGCAATGACGGATTTAGATCGAGAGCCCTAGGCCCAAATTAATTTGATGCCTCACATTACGTTAAACTATAAAAAATTTTTTTTATGCGAGATTAAAAAAATAATAATAATAAAGTTTTTGATTAACAGGACAAAGGTATAATTAAATATGGTGAGTTAATATTTTGTGTTGTAACAAACATATTTTGTGTTGTAGCAAACAAACGCTACCTTTAGATTTTTTAAATAAAATTATGAAAAATCTAACGTCAATAGATATATGCTAAACTTAACGAAAATGTTTTTCAGTACCTATTTGTTAGATGTTTTCAATTTTACTACTTACACGATTAATTATCCTGAAAAATAATTCTACCCTTTAAATATTGACATCTTGAGGTTGTTAAAGCAAGAAAAGAACATTTCAAATTTTTGCCGGCCCTAAAAATTTGTCGCCCCAGGCCAGGGCCTCGCGGGCCTAAGCCTAAATCCGTCACTGAGTAGATTCACACAGGAACTGAACTCGTCCATCCAATCTCGTCGATGTTCCACCCTCACCTTTCTAAATGGTTGGTTGCTACAAAGCCCTAGGTACAGGGGTTAGGTGTATAGAAAGTAAAACAAGAATATCATAAAATAAAACGAAGTAAAGCGCAAATATTCGAAATCCATTACACAAAATAATTTAACATATACTACTGTGCCCTAAAAGTAAAAACCAATTTTCAATTTAAAATTCCCGGGCATATGGTATTTCAATTTTTTCTTCTTCTTTAGATTGTTGGCACAGTCCTTGACATCTGTGGGAAATTTGATGTCAAAATATTCATTAGTGTTTGAGTTGCGCTTGGTTTTGTGAGATGCTAAAACTGATTCCGGCGATTTTTGAAATGCCTGAATGAATTGTGCAAAGAACTTGCATTCAATTTTGCTTGCAGAAACGTATAGAATGTTGCAGAAGGAATTCGGTGAGCATTCTTATGTCGAAAAGAAATGTTTAGAAGCGGTAAAAACAGTTCAAAGAAGGCAGAGAACGCGTTGAAAACGGAGAGCCCTCTAGTCAGCCATCCACCTCAACCGACGAAGCTCACGCCCAAAGAATTAAAGATTTGGTGCTTTCAAACCGTCGATTTACAATTAGAGACCTTGCTGATGATGTTGGAATTTCAAATTCCCTTTTTTAAAAGTTGTTTTCTGCCTCAAACGCGTAAAATCTCGATTGGTACCGAAAACACCGAATGCGCCAGCTCACACTGCACTGATTCTTCGTGACTTTTTCACCAAAAATGAAACCCATATCGTTCCACAACCCCGTATTCACCTGATTTAGTATCGCGCTACTTCTGGTTATTTCCTAAACTCAAAAGACCACTCCGGGGACACCGTTTTTAGTCGATTGAAGAGATTTCAAAAATCACCGAAATCAGTTTTAGCATCTCACAAAGCCAAGCGTAACTCAAACACTAATGAATATTTTGATGTCAAGCACAGTGCCAAAACTTCAAACAGATGTCTTCCATAATTTTTGTTAATTCTATTTGTATTTGCTAACAGAGTGATTTGATAAATTTACTGCAATATTAAATATTTCAATTAATTTCTATACCGAATAATGTATATTTGATAGTTACAGTATATTATATAGTGATAGATCTTTGATAGATAATATATAGTGACATATTAAACCAGAATTTTTGCAGAAAATTCTGAACTATAATCAGTTTATATGAAAAGGATAAAAATACTTTAAATTCTTATATTTTTCATCATGCCAGAGGATGACTGCACCATTTACACAATAATAATTGTTTTCTTAAAAGGTGAGTTAACAACAAGCCATAAAAAATTACGTAGTTAATTTATTAAATTATGTTAATTTATTAATTTAATAAAATACTTTAAATTCTTATGTTATTCATCAAGCCAGAGGATGACTCCTCCCTTTACACAAAAATAATTGTTTTCTTAAAATGGAGTTAACAACAAACCATAAAAAAAATTATGTAGTTAATTTATTAAATGTACAGTTTATTTTATCAACTTTGCACTAGAGCTAATCTATGAACTATTGATGATGGTCAAGTGTCTATGATCACAATAGATAAACATGTCAAAATATAATACCTTGAAATGTTTGATTTGCCAATTATACTGTTGTATCGAAAAATATACTTTTCAACAAATAAATTCTTTACATGTCTATAATCTAGAAGTAATATAAAAAAATTAATAAGATATATAAAATAAATTAATTTAATATTTTAAATTTTCTTCCAGTTATGTTTGACGGAAGGAGAGGGGAATTTTGTTTTACTTATAATGATTGCAATTTATTAAGAAAATATATGTACATTCAAATTATATTTTTTTATTGATCAAAGCCATAATTGAACAACAACATTTAATTACAATAAGACACATTTTGAAGAACACATATGATTAAGCATCATCACACATATACACAAATAAGAATTCTTTTTATAAAAAAATGAACTATTTACACATAACTGTTGACAGTACAGTGACAAGAAAAATATAAAACATAAAATAATTAAAATATTCAGTCATCCTTCACTTTTTTTTTTTGTTTGGCAAACAATTATATACACAGACTTTTCCCTTAAAAACTGAAGATTTGATTGTACTAAGTTTTATTTAGAAAGTATTTTTACAAATGTATATATGTACAGACCATATAATTGGGGCAAAGTTTAGAAACATTAAAATGTTGTTTATAAAGCATATATAGTAAAAGGATTTAACATTCAATACTGAAACTAACTCAGCAAGAGCAATTTTTTTTATATAAAAATGTAGGAAGAAAATATTTACATACCATTTTCAAGTTCAGGATAAATATAGTAGTTATATTTAATGATATATACGGCTCGTTTTTAAGCCTAGGGAGTTTTATTGAAATATTTGAACATTGTTTGATAATTTGTGAAAAGCACACTTACATTTAGATATTTTTAAATAAACACACATTTCAGAATGAAACCTAGTTATAAGAAAGAGCTTTAGTAGTAAGAATATTTTTACAAATGATTCTAAAAATTTGATTGAAAATTTCATTGGTATATGAGGTGTAGGCATTTATAATGAAATTATAGGCATTTTTTAATAAAGAAAAAAAAAAAATTACATAAAATATTGCATTATAAAATAAAGTATTCCCAACTGCACAAATCTTCATTTTACTAAGAAAATAATTACGCAACTTTTT
Source organism: Caerostris extrusa (assembly GCA_021605095.1). Classification (NCBI taxonomy): domain Eukaryota; kingdom Metazoa; phylum Arthropoda; class Arachnida; order Araneae; family Araneidae; genus Caerostris; species Caerostris extrusa. The sequence continues at coordinate 29,688 of BPLR01020728.1, forward strand.
TTCAGAAAGTATAAACTTATTTTCATGTATGAACTAGAATAATTAAGCCACCTCTAATATTAAAATTAAGTGCAAGGTATTAATTTGCTGCTATGATCTAGGCATTAATTTGCTGCTTTAACAATACATTTTTACAAAAACATTTATTGGTTATACATGGATTGCAAACCATTAGATAACACCATTTAAATGGTAAGCCTAAATTTTTCTGCACTATGGTTAAAAAAAAAAAGTAAAATTCTGCTCTAACTAGAAATCAATATAATTTTAAAATGAAAGTTTAATAAAAAAAAAAAAAAAAAAGAAACATTTACATAAAAATATTTGAGCAAAACAAAAATTATTAATATTTTTGCTATACACTCATTGTCTCAACATTACTTATTACATAAAACAGGGATTATAAATTTCATTTATATGACACAGACAATCATAAAATTTTTTAAAATAAATAATCTTGTCAGTCAAACTTTTTTGTCAATTTTAACCAGCTAAGCTTTCATTTTTGGAGTGCTATTACAATTTAAATAGTTCTCATTGACAGGAAAAAAAAAAGAGAGATATAAGTGGATTCTATTAAAACAATGTATGTAGATGATATATTAGTGATTAGTAAATACATATAATGATTTTCGAAATATTCCATGCTATGAATACATAAAAACAAGATTAGTAATCTATATATAGCAAAGATAGTAATCTTTGAAAAGTACACTTATATACATATGTATTATCATCAAATCTAATAGGCAATAAAATGAAATACATTTAATAAAATTTTTGCATGGCATGCCTATATTCTATCTATAGAGAACCCATAAAAAGGCATATGAATGCCATTTGTAGGCAAATTACAATAAACCTTTTATTTCACTAAAAACAGTTGACCATATACATATTAAACATAAATTAATATTTGATTAAAATGTCTAAATAAATACATTGATTGTAATGTTAAATTAAATTGATGATTATTTACAAAATGCATTTAATATTTAGTTCAACGATAAAAAGAAAATGACCCTTTTTTATTGATACAAATATCTGACACTAAATCATTATCAAATGATCAATGAATGCAGAAGATAAAATTTGAATTATTATAATTGTAATTAATATTAAAAACTGTTTAGATTAGGGGCAAAAATAAGACAAACTTCATTCTAACAATGCAAAATAAAAGTGTCCACACATATATAAAAACCTTAAAATATTAGTGTTCATTAATAAATTAATATTTTAATAATGATGTTTATAAATTTAGTTTAAAGTTCATTAGTTAATGTTTGAATCAATATTTATTATACATGCTAAATAATAATCTGCATTTTAAATTTTAATATAAATTTCATGCTTTCGTAAATTAATAGAGTAAATTAGCATATGAAACAATATACGATTCTGCTAAATAATTTGCACAATTTCTCATCTAATTATGTTATTATGCAATTACTTATAACAGAATTTCAGCAATGGTATCTTTAGAACATGCTAATACCACATAGTTATATAGAATATAAACACAAGTTTAATGGGCAAAATAAAAACCTATTTTGAATTTATATTTTTCAAAATATGATAAAATTTCTCCAGTTGTTGAGTTGAGGTCAATATGAAAGAATATATTCATTAAAGAAAATGCAAAGTTGCAAAATCTTAATAGTTAGTTTACCTAATTAAAATTTAAACTGATATAAGAACTGATAATTATTTTTCAATACATTTTTACAATTACCATTCATAATTGGTTATTTTCATTATAATTGTAAAGTAAAGAGCTTAATGAGGTAAAGGTATCACAATAATAAACAAAAAATAATTTTCGTTTCAGAAAATTCTTTGTATTTATATCAAAAGTTATAATGGACAATAATAAAGTATTTGGCACACATATTTAACATCAACAAAATTTTACACATAAACTTATCCTTTTCGAAAACTAAAAAATAGATGGTTGGTAATCAGTCTAACAGATCATACAGCATAAACATTAAACCTGAAAATGGGATAACTTTTTTTAAGTGGTGGTAGATATAAAAATTATACATATTATAAAAATATTATACAGTTTGTGCATAATAACCACATTAAACAGTAACTATATCTGACACTTAAAAATTAAAATAATGAATTTTAAAATTCAATTATGTATACATGCATATATATATATATATATATACATATATAGACAAAATGACAATGACCAAGGGATTTCTCAGAAATGACAGTTTGTAAACAAAATAGTATTTGATAAACATAAATTTTCATATGATTCCAAATCAATTTCATAAAAAAAAGTCTTCCCTCCCGAAAAAACCCCAACAACAACTAAATATGAAATAAATTAATTCAAGATTAGAATATCTTTTGATGATGAGTAGTTTTTTTTTTTTTTTTTTTTTTTTAAATTTTAAGACCTATTTTTTGAAAAATATTGTAACTAAAAAAAAAAATTAATGAAGATTTCTAATATTTCAAAAAGTTAATAAAGAATATTGTACATAAAAAATAATTCATTTTATAACTGGTACTTAAAAATGCTTATAGTTCCTTATAAATTAATTCATATAAAATTAATTTTTCATGCACAATGAATGTTTTTATCTAAAATTTTGTGAAAAAAAGTGGACATTTTATAAAAAATCACAGCAACTGAACTATACGATTCAAAATTAAATTTATCTTTAATTATTAAATGTTTAATAAAGTAAACAAAGATTGTATCTAAATACATTAATTCTTAAAATTTTCCAGAATTTTTGAATTTTTTCATAATAAAATAAAACACATTATAATTTTCATAGTTTTATAATTAATGGCCTTAATATAAGTATGAGAAAACAAATATGCTGAATCCATATGAAAATGCCTTTTAAAATAGATTATTAAAAATATTATTATTACTTTTAAAGCAAATTACTTCTAGATTTATCATTTGTTTTGATATGCATAAATGTCATTATCAAAAAATGATTAATATAGAAGAATACTATAAAATAATTTAAAACAAGTAAAACTATCTTTTTCTCTCAAAAATTTTTATATTTACGAAATTCTACTACAGATTTCAATAATTTTTTGTCATTAAAAAATAAAAAAAAAGAGCAAAATCTATTAAATGTTAAATTTGAGAAAAATAGTTATAATTATGTATGCATTATGAAATTAATATTTTCCTCACCATAATAATGTATGCATTATGAAATTAATATTTTTCCTCACCATATTGCATTAAAATGTAAAAATGACCAAATTTAATACATTATTAAACACCATTTTTTAAAAAAAAATTTCATTTCAATACATGATGGGATATGAATAGACTTTTAGATATTATGATTTTGTATGAGATATTCAAAAAGTGCTGCTTGAATTAAAAGTTACACAAAATTATTTCTCTACAGAATATCAACCGTAGAAATAAATCAGAACAAATATTTCTTTTTACAAGTTATAATACAAATGTGGCAAGTTGTTGTTATAAAGGAATTATTCCACAAAAAGATCTTTGGTAAATTCTTAATGCTTTATATTTACAATAATAAACATCCAAAAACATTAGAGCATTTGTTTATATTTTGCATCTATCTCAATAAAATAATTCTAAGGAAATAAATATTGTCCAAATATTTTTTGCACAACAACAATAACAAATAATAACTGTGCAAGAAGTTATTAAAAACTATTTCATAAAGATCAGGTACTATTTGATTTGTGATTAATGAACAAAATTAAAAGAAAAAGAAAAAAAGAAAAAAAATGTGTACTTAAACAAATGTTGAGAAGTTTAACAACAAAATAAATAAATAAAATACATTTCAAAATATAAAAGGTGTGTCACTACAAGATCATCACATTTGGTTTTGACTAAAACAAATACATTTGATCCTTAGATCACGAAGGAGGCTAAATTGTAGCAATTAATAAATATATCACATAATCCATTTTCTTTTTGTAATTCTTCAGGATCTCATCCACCCATTTGTAGCATTTCTAAAAAAGATAAAAGAAAATTTTGATAGGTAGTCTTTGATTGTATAAGGAACAGATTTGGCCAAGATGCACTAAATAAGATGACATTTTTAAATTAAAAGATAAAAATACAAATTTTTATATTAGTCAAAATATTTTGATGCTACAGTTATAAGACAAATTAAAACACTGAAAATAAATGAAGTCACAAAATCATAATAAAATTATTCCTTCAAGATTGTATTCAATTTTATTCTTTAAAATTGTCTAAAAGAAGTCTTTTCAAAAATCTGAACATTTGATGTCTATTAAATTAAAATAAAATATTTGATGTTTTTATATACATTTGATATTTATTAATGTTAACTTAATTGAAGAATTTGTCAGATGTTTGGGGAAAATGTGAGGAAAAAAATATGAGTGCTTCTTATAGAAATTATGTCTACATTTTTTTATTAACAACTGAATATTTATCATGGGGTCTTATAAGAAATTTGAAATTTCTCATTTTTTTTTTTTGGGTGGTAAAAATGTCAAGTTTTAATGAAGAAGAGCTTTTTAAATTCCAAAACTTTCATTTAAGCAATTTAATTCTTGCAATTTTTGTTAGTGGTTATATGAGGGCCACAACATAGTATACATTTGAAAAGTTAAATAGAGCATGACAAAATAAAGTGTAGTTCAAAATGTTGTCAGTTAATTCGGACAACGCCTTGTCGGCTAAATGATCCCAATCTTGACAATGGCTTCCCCGAATGTTTTCTGCGACCTGTTTTCTGTCTATGCTCCTGTCGGCTGTTTTGCATCTGCTTACGACGGTGAAGTCGAAGCTTTACGTATTGCCCTAACTCAATTGCAGTGCCGAACAGAACAATTTACTAGAGCAGTCATTCTATCTGACTCTAAAGCAGCACTTTTGGCAATCAACTCCGCCCTAACACCTCAGTTTACTTCCATTTAAAAGTGCATCTCTTGTCTTGAAGATCTTGACTCAAAGGGCAAGAATATCGTTTTTTTGCAGTGGATCCCAGGCCATTGTGGGATCTTGGGTAATGAGAAGGCGGATTCTCTCGCCGAAAAAGGAACAACCATCACCCAAACCTTTTGTAAAGACATTTCTTTTCACTCGACGAAACTGATGATCCGAGACTTTTTTCGGAACACTCTATCTGATAATCTACTTGAAGGCAACTCATCTAAAACTTGGCTTAACTTTATTTTAAACATCTCTGATCAGCCCAGGTTTAAAGCTGTTGCCCTTTTCAGACTCCCTGACGGCCATGATTGTATGGCCAATCATCTTTTTTGTATGAAAATATTTGCAAGCATGCTCTGCAGTCTTGGAGAGGACATGGATTCATCTCACCTTCCTGTCTGCCCTGCACTTGCTTCCTCTACTGTGTATGGTCGTTACTGGAGGCTAGGGCCCTTATGGGCTAAACATGTCACTATGTGATTTCTTACATTTCCTGTTGTTGTTTTCATGTTCTTTGTGTTCTGTTTCTTTTTTTATTTTTATTACTTTTAGTAGCTGCCATTGGAAATAAAAAAAAAAACGTCTTATTGAATTTGTACAATTATGAGTAAAACAAAATCAGTTTGACATTGTCATAAATTATGGGTAAATTCAGTCCTTTTTTTTTTTGTCATGTGAGGCCCAGCTTTACATGTTCTGGAAGAATGGTGCTATAGACTAATATTAATACTGATTATACTGCTCAAATTAGGATGGGTTTCTAAATACAAATTCAAATCAAAAACATGAAAATCATTTTCTTCTTTATATCCTTAAGCAATATGTCAAAAGGAATATTCAGTAAGAAACAAGTAGTAATTTTTTTCAGTGAATGAAGCCTGAATTGGAATTTTATGATAACTTCGATAGAAGCAAGTTAATAGATGATATGTGATTGCCATCAAATTATTAGCATATAATGAATATGTAACATTAATTTCAATGGTGGATTATTTTTAGTGGTCTGGGATGAGGTTTAGGGATTGTTCTACTAGGAATTAGAAAAACTATAGTTCCTTTCTGAGAAGCTAACTCAAAATCTTATATTGTATCTTATAGTAGGGTGAAATGCATATGTGTATTAGAAGAATGGTACAATATTCCTCTAAACACTATTCTGCACTTGTATCAATCGATTTCTAGAATCCAAGCTGTATTACATGACAAAGGCGGTCCTACACCATACTAATAAAGGATTCTTTATAAATCTATGGTGTTTCCATTATTTTGATAACCCTCGTAGTTTACCTATTACTTTCCTTAAAAATTAATACAACAATCATATACAAAATTGTATTATACTCACACAGGGAAGTTGAAATCTTGTAAAGCTTGCTTTATAGACAATAAAACAGTTCTGTTTTCTTCGACAATTATCAGAAAAAGTGTATGTATCCGTTTTAAATAGGTATCAAAATTTTCTCGAGAGGGACGCTCGTCGAAATTCGGAAGTTTCACATGATCCAACAAAGATATAAAGTTATTACGCAATGTATCATGATATTCTGATAGATTATGATTCTTTTGAATCAAAGATTGATTGTCCTGCAATATAAGATAATAGATTAGATTCAAATATATACATATGAAAATAAAATAAAATAACAACATATATTTCATTAGCACAAAAATTATTATTAACTACAATTATCATGACTTGCATTTTATTATTATTGAAAAATGCATGTCATAATAATCTGTAAATTTTCCCATAACGCATAAATTCTCTTGTAGTTTAAGATGGCTAGCAACTTTTTAATATAAATAGTAGTTTGATTAATATGATTATGGCAGTGCAACACAGCAACTAACATGCATTTACTAAAAATTGCAAGTTGATGTGAACACTATTATATTTATTTTAACATATATAGAACATTTTTAAAACTTTCAAATATAGACGAAATAAGTTTTGGTAATTCTACAAAGAAATAATGGGATTAATATTTTTATAACAAGTATATTAATTGATTACTGAAATAAAGCTTTATAATTTTACTTATGCCAACATATAATGGCCAAAAACTAATTTTTCTTATGGAAGAATAATTTTTATACAAAATGTGAAGGTAAAAATGACATTTAATAGTTATCTTTGGCAACATTTTTGGTAAAAATAATCATAACTACTTTGATTTATAATTACAAGCTTGAATTCACAAATATTCTTTTGCATTATATGCCAATTAAATTGAGAAGATGAATAAATAATAAATACTTTAAATACTATAACATTCTTTCAGCAAACATACAATGAGAATGTTATTTAATTATGAAATTATATTCATGGATATTTTTGGATTTTATATATCACATGTTGTTTTTATAAATGAGGCAACACCAATATAACTTTTAAAATGAAAATGTTTTAATTTTAAAATGTTTCTTTATTTAAAACTACAAAATCAAGATAACAAAATTTTACTACAGAAAAGTTCAATTCTATGATTTTATATTAAAATGCCAACTTGCCCTTTCAGTTATACGAATATGCTGTTCCATCTGCGAAATGTCAGTTCGTAATTTAATCATTTCTGATTCAACTTTAGCATTGTATTCTTGCAATTCCAAGATTTCCTCTTCCAAAATTCGAATATCTTCATCATTGTCCACATCACCTATAAAATCATAGTAACAAAAAACTCAATGCACAAAAATTTTTTAATATCTATTAGTCACACATTGTCCTTAAAATACCTGTCAGCCACATTTTGTTAGTATTATCTAATAAAAATATCTTAAAATAATTTTGTTTTTTTAATGGTCCATTGAATATGTAAAGCATTTTTATTCTATGTTTCAAAAAGTACTTTATTACTTAAATAAATTATAAATAATTTTTTTACAAAACCCATTAGAAGAATATTAAATTTTAAATTCGTGACTTACTCAGAAATATGCTAGATCTTGCATAAGATTTGCTTATTAAATTAATATAAATTGTTAAAATAATATAAAAACATTAGATGAAGTAAAGATAAAATCAAAAAGCAGTTTAAGCCATGATAATAATTTTTTTGATGTGACGATTTCAAATCATATTTTAATACAAAAACACAATTTTTCCTACATTAATTAGAAAAATTTTATATATAAAAAAACCTGCTTCATATTCTTTTATTTTATATGAACATTCAATATTTTAAAAACTTAATCTGTAATATATATACATAATCTAACAGGTATTTAGTTTCATAAGTCATATATAGTTGTTAAATTTTAGCATTATATTAGATAAAAAAAGTTTTGTTTCATAAATAATTATTTATTCTGTAAGAACTAACAAACTTTATTACAATAATATTTTACAATAATTTTGAATAATGAATTAATAATATAGTAATTTTACATAGTAATAATAATAGTAATAATAATAATATTTTAAAAAGTAATAAAAAATGATAAATTAAACATAATGTTTGTTAAATTATGAGAATTTTTTAAAATGGGTTGTAAGTGTCCATTTATACTGTAAAAGCTATTACCAGACATTGCTACATAAATATTTATTTTATTTTTCCTAAAATTTAAATATGCTTAGGAATTGGAACTAATAAAATCAAACTTAGCATAGTTTAAATCTCTTTTAAATTATAACTGTTACAAGCATACATATATATATACACATCCCAATAATTTTATTTGAACTTCATGGCAAAAGATTCTATTTCACAGAAATGAATAAAATCATAGATAGTTAGAATTCTAATTTAATTAAAAATTAATGCAATAATGCACTAAGAGAACTAATGTAGTACATAGTTCTAAGTGAAAACATATTTATTAATTTTTTCCCAATGTTTTATTTTTAATTTAGTTGCCAATTTATGTGTTAGTAATATTTTGGTCATGTATAACAAAAGAAAAAAAAAAAGTTTTACAGTTAAAGGTACTACTTCCCTAACATTTTCATAAGATGATACAGATAAACTAATGCTTCATTAACATATTTTAAGTTTATGAACTATTTTCTATAGTATATATAAATAAACAAATATGTAATAAAAATTTATTCTCTAATGTTGATTATTTAAAAAAATATAATATAGCACATAGATACTATAAAAATATATTCCTAAAATAGTATTTGATATTTTATGACCATTAACTATATTTATATTCTGATAAAATGAAAAATTTACAAAATTATTCTTTCTATATATACACTACTCTACTAATATATATGTGTTCTGTTATATAGCCTTAAGTGTTAAGAGTCACATCATGCCATTAAACTAGACTTTGTTCATTGTATTTGGATTTCTTCCTGTATTTATAACATCTGAAATCATTCCAAATTAATGCTAATTGTTAAAATTTTTTGGAACATTCATTAACTTTTAAAGAATACAGTTAAAAAAAATTATGCATTAGTTATTTCTCCCTTTTGTTTCGAGAAAGAATTTTTGTAAAATACATTTCTTATTTTCTTAAAAGCTGAATAAATAGTGAGTATATATAGGAAGATGCATAAAAATCTGTAATTTCTTTTGTAACATCATAATATAATACAAATAATAATACAATAATAATAAAATAATAATAACTTAATAATAATAACTTTGTTAACATATTATTTAAAAAACTATTTTTTATAGTAAATATAAATAATAAAACAAGTCTTGGAATTAAAAAGTTACAACATAATAGAATAGAATCCTAGGATTATTTTTATCCCCACACATCACAAAAGCATCCAAATACATCAAAAGGTATATTTGCAGGAATTTCCTGTACCTCGAGAATACATTTTGCAAAATGCCCTGGACGACATTTTGGAAAATCAGAGGACTTTCATACCTCAGCAAAATTTAGTTTTTAGTAGATTCATCACACTTTCTTACTTTGAGGTGGTGAAGGTAATATATGCCTTATCTTGAATTCTTTTAGACTGATAACAAAAAGAGTTTCTAAGCATACAATGTTGGACATTAAATGAATAAATTGAGAACACACAAACCCCATACATTAATAATTCAACCATGGAGGACTTAAAAATTCAATATCCTGTGAAGATTTGGAATTTTTTTAAATGTTCATTATACCTACTTATACCAATCCATGTATTGTTGTTATTAATAATAATTTAGTTGATTAAATTTTGAAAATAAAAATTTCATCACAATTTTACAAATACTTTTTAATGACCCTCTATTATAAATTTTCATTTATACGAAAAATCTAAATTATTAAAAACCCAAATGAGTTGGTAAGTATAGATGTAGACATGCATTTTTTTCAGAAATCTGAACAAATTGACAGTAACTAAGTATACTAAAATATTGCCTAGTCAGATTTTTCAAGTATTTGGGATATTAATTAAAATCTAAAAATGAATGGATCATAAAGATAATAATTTGTTTTCTTTTTTGCAGACACATATGTTGAAATATCAACTTTACCCAGCAAACTGAACTGAAGTATCAAAAAAATTATGCTTTAGATTCTGACATTTTGCCTTTTATTGACCTATATACTGATCAGCTTTTGCCATTTTAAAGCACATATACTCAGCTTTCAAGCAGTGTAAGTTGAAATAAAAGTATTTATTTTACATCACCTATAAAATTATTTTGCTCGTGCTGTTTTAAACAATTCTTTTATGATTGAAATATAGTGCATTATAAAATTCCTATATATATGTTATGTTTATACAAAGATTCATTTAATGTTTTTGTCTGAATAAAAATTTTCTTTTAATTAGCATAATAATGATAATGCAAGTGAAATAATATAGTGTTTCTCTACTGCTGCAAGGATAAAATTATATTCTTCTCAAATTATACTAATTTTAAACTCAATATATTTGATCTTCAAAATATTTTAATTAAGTTGATTGATTATTAAAAATTATTTTTTACATGCATTTGTTTTCCAGTAATTTTGTATTATGAAATAAATGAAAAGAGAAAATTTCAGATATATAAATCTATATTGAAAAAGTTATAATGCATTCAAATATTTTCTTAAATAAAAAATATATTCACTTTTAAATTATACATATTCAAGAAAAGAAAACTTCTAAAAAAAAAAAAAAAAAAATATCTGAACATATTTTCCTTGTACAAATAAAAATGGATATCTTCTTATATAAACAAAATCCCTTAAAATCAATATTATACAACGAATAATATCATTGCCTAAACTTTTATAATACAGAATAGAATTGACTTGTTTTCTTTTTAAATAATCACTGAAATTATTTGCCAAGATTGCTTCTTATTTCTTCTTTCATAAATTATTTACTCTGAAAAATAATAAATATATGTATTATATAAAAATATATTATTATACATACAATATAAATAAATTTATAGACATTATATATATTATTTATATTTATATATAATTACATAAATTAAAAATATTTTTTTTATTCTTCAAGTTTTAATTGAAACTAAATAAAAACTTATGACAAAATAAAAATAACTTTAAAAAATTACATTTATTTATTATTATTTTTTTTTTACTACAGAACATAATTGCTTTGTAGTCATTTTAGGAAGTTTTAATGTAACTTTCATAATAACACCAAACAACCACATAATTATACATAAAATTACATTACAAACAAATAATCAAATAGCACTTTAAATGTAGCCAATTTTTTTTTACAATTTTATTAATTTTACAATGCAATAAAATAAATTTATAAAACTTCGAATATACAAAAAATTGTCATTTTCTGTAATTCATGTAGCAAAGACTTGGAAGTTAATCAATTTGCCCTAAAAGAGAATTTGAATTTTGTAAATAAAAAATTGTGAAAATGAGTTATATTTAATAAGATATTACTGGCAGTTAAATATATATTTTAACAAAATTTAGTTATTATACAACTTTCTTAAAAAGAAAAAATAATAATTAAAAATTTTTCTCTTTCAATTCTAGAGTAACAAAAATATTATATTTTAGAAAATAATATATTGGATTGAAATATTTATTATTTTTTACAAAAATGTTTTCAACTATAATTGATTATTTTTCTAACTTCCCATTATCCTTTCATTTAAGTATTATGTTGATTATACTTACATATACATACATAATTTCATAAATAACAATTTTTTGAGAAAAGAAAACAGCACTATAAGCTATTTGATTTTTTTCAATAAATTTATTAAGTAAATAACATGTATTTGTACCAAATTCTTAAATTATGAAAAATTACATATTTATACTTCAATTGAAAAGGGTTGCATCATATCCTATATTCCTTTCATATACCAAATCAACAATTTTTTGATACTTATGTAGTGGTTGTTACATTATTTCTCTGCAAAGGTTACATTAATATATAAAAAAGAATACTTGAGTTTGTAGCTGAGGCTGAAGTATGTAAAGGTACAAAGGCAATGAAAATTTTAAAAGTTAAATAAACTGTTTAAAAAAACACACAATTATATTTTTAGAATTCAATACTGATATCACCAACTAAGTAATATCAAAGTCTTATTGATTTAATGAAAGCCATTTTTTCTTAGAGAAAAGTTAAGAACTATTACATGAGAAATAATAGTGAGAATAGAATGAACTTTGTGGATGAGAAAATATTTTTGTAATGCCATCAAATGATTAGATTGAATTCATACAAAGGTGTATAAAATTTGTAATGCTAATTGAAGGCTAATACAGTCTCATTTTTTAGAAAATGATAATGTAGTCTCATTTGATAAAAGCTGTAATAGTGTGATTGATATTTATAAAAGTATGTGTATAGTGATTTTTTACTCCTCTTATTCAGGAAAAGAATCTGCATATCACACTGAATATTACATAATAATTTGAAAACATTGTCTTTGCAGCACATATATATATGTATTTAACGAACTTTTGAACATCAAAATAAGTATTTAAAATATTCTGATATGTTAAAATTTCATACTTCTGCAAAAAAAAAAAAAAAAAAAAAAAATTGATTCTAAAAAATAAATTTCAGAAGCACAACAATTTCTTTTAAATAAATATATACTGTACACTTATACAGGAAACAATTCAGCTCAATTTTAATAAGTTAGATATGCCAGTTAGATAAATCATACCAATATCCATCAGAAACAACAATGTCTATGATAAATTGACATAATACGTCAGAAATTCTAGTGCTTCAAAAATTGCATAATTAATTCCAGGACTAAAAAAAAAAAAAAAAAAAAAAAATAATAATAATAATAAAAAAAAAACCCACTTATCTTTTCATACTGTAAGTAGCAATGCCAGTCCAATGGTTGCTGGTTCCCTGGACAAGCTGAACTTTGGTATCCTTTTTTAAGTATAATTATAAAAAAAACTTTCAGAAGGAAGAAACTAAAAATTATAAAAATAAGTTTATTATCTGAGTTGATTTTTAACAAACAATAGTATTGTTTTCCTTAATCAGTAAAAATACTTTTTCTAGCCTTTAGATTATCTTAGATCTTTTCATGGCACTTTATATTTTGATTTCTTTCTTTCTATGCAGTACAATTATCTATGGAGAAAATCGTTGCAGAATTTCTTCTATCTTGAGACATGGATGACCATATGTCTGTTTTAAAAGCTTTAGTTAATTGAAGTTTCTTTTCGACAGTAACCACAGTAAAGGAAATTATAAACCTTATTCTTACTGCATTCCACAAATTTGGCATAATATCCTGCAACTAATTAATGTTTATGAAACTAGCAAATTCTATTGGAAACAACATCTTCAGGAAGTATTTCTTTGGTTACATCTAGTTAATCCAAAGATAACAGATCACATTAAACACTATTTTCTTGGCACCTTAACTTATTCAGTGAATCTTTTTATCTGGCAGATTTTTAAGTCATTTAAAAATATCCATAAACGAATGAAATTTTGTACTTGTTCAACTCTCTGATAAAGAATTGATAGCTCTGTTCAGTATTACATTGGACAAAATATTTTTAAATCTTTTTCTGGGCAAACTGCATTCAGTATCTCATCAGTGCACTCATATTCAAGAAGTTTCCTTCTTCTGCTTTTTGTTTTTACTTCTGTAAATGGCTCTGCATCTGATTCTTTTGATGATTCAAGTTTTTTATCATACCCATTTGCATGAGAATCAATAAAATAATCAATGGCATTATTCTTTAATGCAGTAGATAGTTCCACAGTGGTGTATTTTACAAAGTTTTGTGAGACAACATTTTCTCTGCTTAAAAAACATCATACCAGTTATTTATCATTTTAGAAAATAATAATCTTCTATTTAAGTTAAAAGAGTTTGCTTCAAGGCACATTATAGAATCAGATTCAAGTATTTCTGAAAGTTCATAAATAGCTTCTTGAATTCTAGTGATTTCATATTCTATTCTGTATTCCCATCTTGCCTTAAACATTTAATTTTCATGTGATTTGTAAGTATTCCTGAGCAAGCTTCCACTCATTCATTTCAAATTTTCTTAATAATGATGTAAAGGAGATAAAAATTTTGCAACAAAAAAACAATACATTTTGTTGGTGCTCTATGAATAAATAAGTCACTTTCTAAGAAAATTATTACTATGGCATATTTTTATATACAACATTATCAAAGAGATATTATGCTTATTTGTATCTTTTGGAAACTATAGTGTTTATTAATAGGATATAGTCATTCATCACGATGTGATCACTTTCCACTATTGATAATTCACCTGGTCAGCATGCGAATTATTGCAGTTGATATTTATTTTGATTGAAAGTAATAAATTTTCAGTATTTCTTGCTTCAACATTCTCAGTATTCCTTGCTATGGGTGTGACATCTTTTGCTGCATTAAGTCTTCAACTGCATTACAGTTGTGATTCTAATCTTTCAATTCATGATGCAATTGTTCCTTCCTTCAGAAAGTACAATATCTTCAGTGGATTTGACTTCACAATCATTAGATGAAAGACCTGGACAGATATATGTAGTTTAAGAGGCTATGCCTCCATTGTTCCCATTGTTCAACTTAAGACTGAAAAAACTTGATACCTTTGGGTGTTAATTGATTGCTTTCTCAGGTAGAAGATGTCACTTTCTTTTTCCATAGTTAGATAATTTTTTCTGGAAGCATGTATTAATATTAGACGAAGGACAAAAATAAAATAAATCCAAAATCTCTGCAGACAGCAAATAAAAACACTACAGTATAACCTTATATATATACATATATATATAAACCTACACAAGAATAGTTCAACAAATGCAAGAAGAAAAATAATTTGACACTTTAAATAACACATATAACATATACAAAAAAAAAAAAAAAAAAAAAAAAAAAAAAAAAAAAAAACCGTATATTGATTTCCAATCATGAAATTAATCATCAGTACAGTTATAAATTAACTTACAAAATAAAATTATTATAAAAATAAATTATTTGAGATTTTTCATTTTTTGAAGTATTGTAATAATCAAATGCCTTGTTATAATGTAGTAAAATGAATTTTTATTTAATTAAAAATTAATTAGAATTTTTTAGATTGTTTTGGCTACGCATAAAATAAATAATAAAGTTTTACTGGAATGAACACAAACACACACATGCACGCATGCACATACACACATTTATATTTAAATATATAGACATACAAAAACAACAAATGGTGAATGGCAAATACTATACAAGGTTGGTTAAAAAGCAAAATACAAATATAAAAAATATACAAAAATAGCAAGTTGTGCTCTTGTGAATCTAAGTGTGCAAGAGCAAGTTCTAGACCCCAAAAAAAAACATCATAAGAAATTAATTATAATATTCTGAAGATAGCTTTATCAAGCGATATGCATCTTCTAGACATAACATTACAAAGTATGTCATTTCTGATAGTTAGAAGATTGGATTCAAGTCAAAACAAATTTAGTAGTATATTTCAATAATTTAGAAGAAACAAAGATTCTTCTGCTTGCATGTGGTAAAGTTCAAGATAATTTAATTTTCAGAATACCAAGGGAAATTATTTCCTCTAACCTAAAACTACATTTTATAAGCATTTTTAATTTAATTAAAAAAAGGAAAGAAAAGAATTAGTGGTGTGTTGAGTGCTCAATAAGAAGTCTGAACTTTGAAAATGAAAATATACAAGTTCCTTTACCATCAAGAAATACACATAAAATGCCATGAAAAAATTCCAAACTGGAATAGAAAGAAATGAAATGGAAGGTGCAAAAATATTAGATGGTAATAATATAAGATGATATCAGTAACAATATCAGATGACAATTCAACACAGTACAGCTGGTTTGTTATAAAAATTTGAGCCATATGACTGCTTTATGATTAGACCCTTAAGAGTAATTATATTATTTTTATTCCTATTTTTATTCCCCTATTTTTAGTAATTAGTGCAAACATTTTCAGAGCATGAAAATTTATTGCCCACAGTTTAGATATCTAATAATAAGCAATTAAAAGCATGTGAATATGGAAAGAGTATATGGAAGTTGATATAATGATTTCAGTATTAGATGAACTGTGGGAAAACACACAAAGTATGGAGGATTTATAGAAATTGTAAACCAACAGAAAAATCTTTAAATAATAATGTGCAAAAGAAATTACAAATTAAAAAGAGCAAATAAATTTACCCCATATTTATACGCACATTGAATCTTGAATGAATATGTTTTCAATTTTTTTTTTGCTGATTTTTAACTATTGAAACACATAAGAATTTATGTACAAATTGTGTTTCTAACAAGTCTTTATACCAGGGATGGCCAACCCAAATGATGTTGTGGGCCACTTTGGAAATGCATCATAAACCAGTGGGACACATATAAAATTATATATCCCCATATTAGATTTATACCCATTATAGACATTTTTTTGGAGTGAAAAATTTAAACACGAGTTATTATTTTTGTGTTTACTATTATTCTTAGACAGAATATAATTTAATTATGAGTTTGCAGAATATAATTGAATTATTCTGCGAACTCATAAATAAAACAGGCAGTCATATATTCACAAGAATATTATTTTAAAATCAAAGTTAATTTTTTTCTCATAATCTGACAGTTAATTTTTGAATATATGGATGCACACATAATGTATTTTTAATACATTGGTTTTACTACTTTGGCCATTATAAAATAAATATATTCCCAAGAGTTGGCCACCCTAGCTCTACACCATTGCCTTTCTTGAGTTTTTTTATATGTATATACATATATATCAACCAGTTTTTTTCTTTTCATCTTTAAAACATTAGATAAAAAAATATTATTTCTTTTCTTTCATTGGAAGTTTTTTACACCCTAAAAACGGATACATCCTTTGCAGCTAATTGATTTGCTGGTATCTTGAGACCTTTCTTTTAAGAAGGAACTATTGGAATATTGATTTTTGAACAATTAGTTCAGCTGTCAAATATCATTTAACGTGTTTCCCAAATATATTCTTTTCGACTAAATTTATGGTAACCCAACAAAGTACATGTATGAAATTTAACTGACAGCCTTAGCTAAAACAAAAACCCTTAACAGAAAAAGAATTAGAGCTAAAGAAAAATGAAATCATCTTTGAAAAGCATTGCCAATTGAAAACTTGTTCCAAGATTCTTCAATAGCAGATAATGAGGTTATAATTTTGCATTAATCATGTGAAAAATCAATTCCTTACTTAATATATCAAGTCGAAAAAATTAGAAAAAATATTTTCTGAAGTTTCTAAGAATACATAAGTTTGATCACTTATATGAAAAATTATGAACAGTTTAAAAAATAATAAAAGTATGAAATTTTTTATTGCTTTACAGAATTACAAGAAAATTTTTCAGGTGAAAATCTTGAAAGGTTTTACTATATGATTTAAGATTTGACTAAATGTAATTCAAAAATTTATATTATACCTTATAAAAATACATTTAGATAGTTCTTGAATTTTTTTAAAAATCAAACTTGATTACTGAAACTCTAAAAAAAAAGAAAATCTTACTCAGAATCATATATAGATGTATAAATTATTGAACATTATTGAATTTTCTGAGAATATCCATAGTAGGATATCTGTAGAACCTCTTATAACGGATATCTTACAGATGATTATATTACCTCTCATCTACCAGTAAACATTTGGGAGTTTTTGAATACATTCTCAGGATGTTTTGTGTTGTGTGGGGTATAATAATAAATAAAAGTTATAATTTAACCGACTAGAATAATTTTAAAATAACTAGATATTGAAGTTAAAATAAAATAACAAAAAAAAAAAAAAAAAAATATATGAATATGAATAGATAATATATTATACTTTTATTTTTCAATAATAATAATAATAATAATTAAAAGCTAATTTAAATTTGCTATTACTTAAGTAAGACAAAGATTTCTTTCTTAATAAAACAAAAAATAAAAATCACATATCAGAAGTATCTTTCAACAAATAATATAAATTTCTACACACACATAACATAAGAAAAATATACATAAATTTAGAACAATAAATATACAAATTTATAAAAATGTGAGCAGAAAGATATAAGTGGGAATTAATTAGAAATAATCTTTAAAAAATTTCTAGCTGGAAATATTGACTTAATTTTCAGGACCTTAGAGATTAACTAATGTAATAGAATTTACAGTAGCTTTTCTATTTATTACTAATTATAAGATACCCTGTTTTCAAAATAATACACACACAAAAATGAAAATTAAAAATTAGATTAAAATATTTTATTAAAAATAATGTTTCATTATTGTATTGTGGAAATATTTAATCAAACAAATGTTTTAATTTAATAAAATTTGAATAGTTAAAAATAGTTTCTAAATAATAAATATTAAGGCAAATTTGAGCAGGGCAATAAAACTTAAATCAATAAAGTATATATTAACAACTTTCATAAATACCATTTTTTTCAGATGTTTCAGTGGACAATCTTTGTCTTTTAACAGGTTTAAAAATTTTAGCAGCTTTAGATCCCACAGGGAAAACTGACATAATTTCCATTGTTTACAGGACTACCATCATTAGAAGAAGAAGAACTGAAAATAAAAAAAAAAAACCTTCTTTGAAATAACATAATTTAAATATGAAAAATTACTTAAACAGTATTGTAGGAAAAATATGAAAACTTGTTTACTTAAATGGATGTTAAAATTTATAAATATTAAATGATTATACGCACGCATTAGGTTCAATCTTTATAGGCCGTCCATCAAATGCCATAACTTCATACCTCACTTTTCCTTTATTAGCTATGGGACAACCTGAAGCACTAAAATATAAATATGGTATATTTGAGTAAAATTGAAAATGCAACATTATAAGGAAAATATAAGAGAAATAATATTTAAAAAATAACAATTTAAAATAAATGATATCTGGAGAAATAAAAAGTCAGAAAAAACAAAACTGAAATATAAAAAGTAAATAATTATTTTAATAGTAATACATAATTAAGAGGATTTTTCAATCAGTAATATAAGTTAAAAATTAAGTTCAGATATATATTTAATTTACATAATTTTTTTCAGTTTTGTAACCATACATAAAAAGCAGTGTCTCAATTATGATTCAGGATTCAAGAATCAAAACACCTGTGAGATAATAGTAAAAATTCGAGCTTTTTACATAAATATCTAAGAATTATTTTAAATTAAAAAAAAAAAAAAAAAAAAAAATTAATCTCTGGTTTTATCTGAAACTTCAAATGAAATTCTTTTTCATAAAGCTTTAATCAGTAGGCTAAATTTATATTTTAAATGCATCTATAGAATATATACATTGATAATTAACTATTCCTCTTAAATTTTAAACATTTTATACATAAAAAAACCAAAATATGAAGTGAAATGCATAATGATAATAAATAAAGCATTTTTTTATATTTAAAAGTTGTTTATATCAATATCTAAACTTTTAGAAATTTTTAAACTTGCTAGCAACTAATTATTTTCTTTTGCATTAATTAAAATAAGTTTTAAGAAAATATCTAAATCACAAAAATAAATTTTGTAGGATATTGCTGTATGAAATATGCAAAAAGAATATAATATATATCTTCTTGAGATATTTAAATATAAATAATTACTGAAAAAAAAATAAGATAAATGAAAAGATGAATAAACTTTTATAATAATTTTTTTTTATAAATTAAAAAAAATTCACTTTAACTTTAAAATCATAGGAATACTAATTTATTAATTAGAATTTTTCCCATATAATTTTTAATGGGGTGTTATTCATAAAATTATTTATCTTGTAAGAAAGAATTTAAATAATAATAATAATAAAACAACCCAAAAAAATAGCAATATGTTTAACAATGAAATGAAGAATAATAATTTAAAAGCTCTAGAAAAGAAATCTTAATTAAATTTTCTCTATATTTAAATTATACATATTCGTAAAAATTAAACCTATTTTCTGAATTGCATTTTAGTTATTTACCTTTAATTAAACAAATATTTCCATATTTTTATAAGCATTGCTTAAAAATTATAAAGTTTACAAAAATACTAGAAAAAAAAATCTATTACACAGAAATTACTAAATATTTAAAAACACATCAAAAAAGGAAAGAAAAGGGAAGGAGGAAAAAAGTTTAAATAAAAACATGCAGGTATGATTGAATACAGAAAACACACACATATATATATATATACATAAAAATTTAATAAATATAGATAGACACGTAATTTTTTTCAATACTATCATAGAAGTTAAATAGATATAAATTTTTAATTTCTTTTAATTATAAAAATACAAAAATTTCAAAAGAGAAAATAATTTGAAGTTATTTTTTATAAAAACAACAAACATAAGAGAGAAAATATTTAATCATTACATAGGTTATTAAAACACCAATAGCTACATATAAAGCAAGCAACATATTATAGCTTTCAATTTGTATGCCATGCAAAAGAAACAAAAAAGTGAATGGTTATGATGTTTCTTTTCATATTAACACATCAATATGGTTGAATATATATACATAAATGACCAGAAACAAAATAACTGATAAAAATGTCACTATATCAGTAAAAGAAAAAAAGAAGAAAAAATCTAAAGGAAAGAAGACCCAAAACATGGTTAAATGTGGCACTGAGATTATATTTTCTATTATTTTATAGTTTTTAATGCTTAAGATATGGGATTAAAATATAAAATTGATGTAACAGTTTTTAAATAAAAATAAGAAACTAAATAAAAAATAATAAAAAAATATATATATAAATAGTGTAATGCATGTATAAAGAACAAATAGAACAAAAAAAAAATATTGAAAAACATGGATAAAATAGAACAGAGATTCAAATTTCTAACTACAGTTAGAAAAAAAAAATATGGATTCAAAAAGAGATTTAAACTATCTTACATTTCAAATTCACTTAAGTGTTCACAGCAACAAACTTTAACAGCTAAGTTAACATCTTAATGACAGTTTAAAAATTTAGTGTATAGCAACACCCTTAAATATCCTTTCCATTATTTTCACATTTCCAAAGACAATACATAAAAAGTTGTTGCATAAATTTCTTTAATTAGTTTAACAAACACATATCAAAAATCTTACTTTACAATTTTAAATAGAAAAATCCAAACAGAGTAAAAAACTCAAATTTTTAAATGGAATTCATTTTTTTATATATAAAGAACATTTTCAGAAATATGAAAAAATATCCTTGAATGTTCTGTAATTATTTTATATAACTAATTGAGCAGAATTCTAAAAGTACAAACTACATCTACTCCATGTTTGCATTGAAGATAAACATAGAAATACATTTAAGGAAAAACAAATAAAAGTGTTAAAAAATTTTTGGAATATTTTAAGGAGCACTGTGTAAGGTACACAAAGCATGCGAGCAAAACATGAGAATAAATTTGAAAGTAAGATGCAAGATAAAAGTGGAAAGACGGGAAACAACATGAGCCAATTTTAGTAGAAATACCTGCGATGGGATTGAAATTTTCTTGTAATATGTCCACTACCATCGCATCCAGGGACTGGGCAGCTAAGTAGGGAATGGTAGCTATTAGCAGGTAATTACTGCAGGCAATTTCAAAGGCAGCTTTACCTTAAACGTTCTCTCTTTTCATTTAAATGTTTGGTTAATATGAAATCTCAAAACATTATTTATAAAATGTACCATTTTAAGGACAAATCTTTGATTGGAGAAAAATTTTTACAGGTTGATTTCTATAAAGCAATAATAACAGATATGACACCTGAGTTATTAAATCACATATTCTAAATAGCTTCTAAATGTAAGAATTTAAACTTATCAATTACAATTAATAATTTAATTAATAGATAATATACATCTAATGAGACACTATAAAAGCATTTCTAATTAAATAAATTTATATTAAAAAATTAATATGTTTTATTAAATAGAATTTCTAATTTTAATAGAAAAACATTAAAAATTTGTTATTAATCTTGGAAGTATCACATTAAATGTTCTTACAAAATAACAAATAATAATAATAAATATTAGAAGATAAATATTAATATTTTGAAGATAAATTGTTTTAAAATTAAGATGATTGACATCATCATATGAAAAGAATAGTAAGATCAGAAAAGAAATGATTTATTTTCATCATGAAAGGATATTTTATAACAATAATATAAAAATTTAATAAAAGATAAATTTTAAATGCATTTTAATTGAACCTTTACAATAAAATTTACTAATATAATTTAAATTTTATAATTACTTTTAATATAATTATAATTTACTTTTTCTAAATGTAAAGTAGCACTTTAAAATATAAACATTTAACATCACAAATTTTTGGATTAGCTTTAAAAGAAAACCCCAGAAAGATAACATTTATTATTTTTAAACCTATAATTACAATATTCTTAGTATTTATTACACATAAAAAAAAAAAAAAAAAAAAAACTGCAGGGAAAATTATAAAATTATTATACAAGAATACTTATTTGCTCCATCAATTTAAGAAACTATTGCTAAATTAATTCTTTCTCCCAGCTCTCTTAATAATCATAATAAAGCACATTCAAATGCAACAATTTTTAATCATTTATTTTATTCATATATATAATTCAGCTATCATTAATTAAATATAAGCTTTAAAGTGACAAATGAATGATTACTAAGTTTTTAAAACTTTATGCTATAATTAAAAATTGAAATATAAAAAAAGTTAACAATTATAGTTCTTTCAATAAAAAAGAGTTTGTAAACTTTGGTTTGTTAATATTAGTCGGCTTATTAACTATCCATATAGAAATATTAAAGCCATTAAAAAATCTATATCTAAAAAGTTTTTATAATCCTTATATACCAGATAAAGATAACAAATGCAAGCATAATTAATCCCTTTTCAGAGGCAATAATTTAAAGTAGGATTATAATTAAAAAACAAAACAGGTCGGCAAAAGGCAAAGTTAATAAATTTGACAAAATATGTAATTCGATAGCTCAGGCGTAATCTTTTCTTTCCTTTTTTTTTTTTTTTTTTTTTTTGGTTTTAAAGATATCATATAAATATATAAGAAACCTAGTAACTTACATTTATACGTTAACTAACAACAGCAGTTGGTAAAATAATTTTTTAAAAGCTATTTTGAATGAGAAATGAATAATCTTTTGTTATACCAAAGGTACTTCTAATTTTCTGTACGGAAATTAAAAAGCTGAGTATTAGAAGGAAGCAGATTTAGCAGAAAATATATCATGATGTTAGAATAACAAGTAAACTTTAGTAGATAGCATAACTGTTCACATACTAATCATACAAAATAATAATAGCCAGAGAGGGAGGGAAACAAATATTAAGTAACTTCAAATATAATAATTACACATAATTATCAAAATTGATATCTAATAAATATTGACATTTATGCACTACATAAGTAAATGAAAAGATTTCAAAAAAGAAATAAACAACAATCGATACACACAGACACATAATTATTCAATTGCTTAAGCATAAAATGTTATTTACAAATATTTTAAAATTGTAAACTCTGCAAATCCACAAGTTATTAAGAAATTTTAATCATAAAAAAAAATTCTGTAAAAATTGAAAAAAAAAAAAAAAAAAAAAAAAAAAAAAAAAAACCAATCAGAAGAATTATTTCTAAATGCAACCTAATAATTTTATGAAGATTGAAAAAATAAAAATAATAAACAAGATTGATTTATTAATAGAAATATCTTAAAATTCTATTGCACCCATCAAAACTCTAGACTATGATTGTTATGAAGTTGTTTTTAGAATAAAATGTTAAACCAATTAAGCGTTT
Organism: Caerostris extrusa; assembly: GCA_021605095.1. Classification (NCBI taxonomy): domain Eukaryota; kingdom Metazoa; phylum Arthropoda; class Arachnida; order Araneae; family Araneidae; genus Caerostris; species Caerostris extrusa. The sequence continues at coordinate 53,872 of BPLR01020728.1, forward strand.
TTTTTAATGTTGCTGTAATTTTTTTTTCATATTTTTATGCTGCAAAATTTATCATAGGTTAAAAAATAAGTTTTTTTGACTTCTTTTTTTAAATTAATAACATGCATGACAATTGTGAAACCAAGAAAATTACTAATAATTAAATATTAATAAATAGTATCCTTCATAAAATAATAATTAAATGCATACATACATATTTTTTACAGCTTACGGTACCTCACGCAAATTAAAGAGCGCAACAAAAATAAAGAAAAGGACAAAGCGAAAAGCAAATCTAAAAAACAGTTGAGTTGTTTATTTCCTATACTTTTCCCCAAAGATGACTATCAAACAGTTTTCTGTTTAAAAAAATAATTCAAATTTAAATTACATTTTGTTGCGTAATTAATTATTACTGGAAATAAACCCACAAGAAAAGACAAATTCAGTATTTTTTTGATTAAAAACAATTGTTAAAAAATGATATAGCGTTAATTAATTTTCAGTCTTTAACTGATTAGGTAAAAGTTAAATATTGAAATGATTTTCGAAAATTACTTCTTTCGAAAATTCTCAACTTTGTTTCTTTTTTTCTAAATTGGTAAAGAATCAACATTTTGTCAAATAATCTGCCAATAAATTGACAAAATGAATAAAAGGTACAGTATCAATGCTATTCATTATATAAATGGGTGAAAATGTCTTTGAGGAGGATTTTCAGGGATAAATGTACCACATTTTTCTGAACTATGGGTAAAAATTTGGAAAATGTCTACCATCAATCCGATGAGAAAAACTGTCATAACCGCTCTGAAACCCATTTCTTTCTCTGAGTAGTGCTTGCAACTTCTCCTTTTTTCTCAACAATGGAAATACTTTTCCCACTTGTTTGTTGAGTGATGCACTAGTACAACTCAAATGTTAAGTGCTATTTGAGAAAAATTTCATTAGTACTTATTTCATATTTAAACAGCAAAATTTCAGGAAAGTTACGTATCTTTTAATTCTGTATAGATAAAAATGTAAAGGAAAATTTGATTGCTGTATGTAAGATTTGTGTGCACAAAAACTATATAAAAAACGGTTTAAAAATTCGTCTAAATTAAGAATGGATTTTTATTTTGGTAGTGATTTTTAGTATACTTTGAACCACTTGAAGAATCGATAATAATTTGAACCCCTAAAAGATCCAATATGTTTATTAATTTTTTTTTTGTTCTCTTTTTAAGGAAAACAAATTATATATCACATTTAACCTCCAACCCTATATTTATTTGTAGGAATGAAGGAGTAATGTCTTTTGTAGAACTTTCAGAATTGCCCTGATATTGCTTATTTGAGAAAAATTTTTAAAAACTGTCACAAGCAGCTATGTCTATGTGGCTATGTCAGATCCATATCAATTATCAAATATACTAGTTTTTAAAACAATGAATATAAGAGGATTCAGATGCGAGAATAAAATTCGAGTCTTCTTGCATGCTAATTAACGAAGTGCCAATGAACATCCAGTTTTTATTAATTTATTTAACAAACAGTAAAGAACATAAAAAATCTTTTATATTATTTTGTGAAAAATATAAATTGCCATCTTTTTCTTTGATAAATTATAACGACTAATTATAACGACTATTGCCAGTTTTATAATACAAACAATTTAAGAACAGAATTAAAAAAAAAACAAAACAAAACAAACAAACAAACAAACAAACAAAAAAAACAGGCATGAAATTATATTCGCAGAATGCGAAGAAACAGTAAATTGTTTAGCTGTGATTGGTAGATGATAGATACTATTCTTTGAATTTTAAAAAAGTTATCTTTTTACATACATTTGGGATATTTTAACAACTGATGCTTCGACAAAGGCACAGAAGTTCATTTCGGTTGGTACCGAATGCTATGCAAACAGATGAGAGATCATAAACTACTGTGTTTAGAAGGGGAGACAGATTTAAAAAATAAATGAACCATAGAAAAAAGAGAAACTTTTGTGGAGATTAAAAAGTTGTTGTAAATTGCATATCATGTGTGTTTGTGCACTGTCCCTTTGAAAACTGGCCGCTGGTAAATGCTAAATTAAATGAGAAAAACAAATGCCAAATTTTAAGGATTTTTATGTGTTCCTATAATGTTGCTTGTATGGTAATGTGTACATCGATTATGCATACTTCTCACCTTTGAATTCAACTCACTTAGAATTCAATTCATTTATGCACTATGATGATATATAACATGATAATATATGAGTTATACAATATATAACCATTGTGCAAGATTTAATGCAATCATCTAAACACTACACAAAAAATCGAGAATTGTTAGCAAAAATGACCTGTTTATTGTTTTCTAAGTATGTTTTCCATGAATAAGTTAAGTTTTAGGTGTTTATAGTGTAAAGTCAAAGTAGCTCTAAACCATGTCAAATTTAAGTTAGGCATATGATTACGCAATTCATATTCCTAGCTAGAGTTTTTAAGATTGAAATATTCCCAATAATTGCATTCTATGGCCTTTTCATTTGAATATCTGAATAAAGTACTGCAATGTTCACTTTCTGGAACCTGGTGGCCGAGTGGCTATGGTTCTGGCGCTCGGTACCACAGGTTTCGGGTTCCAGTCTGGTGGTGCCATGGATATTTTACTGCACTTTAAACTGCAGGTCCCGCTCTAACATAATCATAGATCGTTGTGGAGATAGTGTTACTCGCGTCCATAGCATATCTTTAAGCTACACGTGCCCCCTGGGTATCGCTAAAGGAGTAACAGCTATGCAGACCTTGCTTATGGCATAAAGAGTAAATTTCTCTGTATTGCCAGCTGCATTAGAACAGCATATTTCAGCTTTCTTTCCTGTGATCATAGATTTTTTTGAAATTAAATAAAATTGTTTTCATCTAATTAGTAATTTTTGAAGGGTTGATTTGCAGCCTTGAAAACCATCTTTAGTAATTTACTCCCATGATTGCATATAATCTCGTTATTCTTCTTCGTTGTCGAAGTTTTCTATTCACAAAAACTGTGAGAGAAGGTAATTCTGCTTAGAGGATGCACCACTAGAAAACATATTTGAATTATATTTTCTAATGGATGATATACTGCTTAGAGGATGCGCCATTAGAAAACATATATGAATTATATTTTCTAGTGGATGATAATGATTTTCATGTTTTGCAGGAAAATTCCAAGGCTAATATCGATTCCTTCATAACTGTAGTTTATATATATATATATATATATATTGAATAATGGTTTAGGAGAAGTAGCATTGAAAATGAATACGTCTTATATTATGTTCGGTCTCACGTAGTTGATTTCCATGTAAAATTTTTCTAATAAAATATTTTTCTTTCAATCACAGAAAACTTATGCAACCAATCTAACAGCAGTGAATATTTTCAAAAGAATATGTCTATTTATCACTTAGTCAAGCCATTTTATTTGCTATCTACTATTGATCATAACCGGCGACTAATTACTGTGTTACTACTGTGTCCAAAAGTAAGACCAATTTTCAATTTAAAATTCCCGAGGCTTATGGAATTTCAATTTTTTTTCTCTCTTAGGTTGCTGGCACTGTTCTTAACATCTATATGAAATTTTTACGTCACAATAATCATTAGTATTTGAGTTACGCTTTGCTTTGTGAGACGCTAAAACTGATTCCGGTGATTTTTGAAATGTCTGAATTAATTGAGCAAAGAACTTGCATTAAATTTTATTTGCTGAAACGAATAGAATGTTACAGAAGGTGTTCGGTGAGTATTTCTATATCAGAAAGAATTGTTTAGAAGTGGTATAAACAGTTCAAAGAAGGAAGAGAACGTGCTGAAGACGAAAAGCCCTCTGGTCAGCCATCCACCTCAACCGACGAAGCTGACGCTTTGAAGACCATCCTGCCGATGACTTTTAGCATGCATTGGGTTTGGAAAAAGTTGGCATAAGTGCATTGTGTCCGGAGGGGAGGACTTTGAAGCGATGAAATAAATTTGGAAGAATAAATAAAGAGTTTTTGAAAAAAAAAAAAAAAATTGGTCTTACTTTTTTTGGGCACAGTAGTAGGACCTATATTGTGTATGCGTTCATTTAAATTAATTATAGATTATGCTTAAGTAAATAAAGTAGTATGTTTGCAGAAAAATTTCTCCATTCGATTCGTGTTTTACGTCTATTTTTTTTGGAATTATATACGACATTAGTATAAGATATATAGACTGAATATTAAATTATAAGATAATAATAAAAAATAGTTCTCAATAAATCTGTATCTTTTATGTACTTACAAGTTGCTTAATCAGATCTAAATGTCTAGGGGAATAAAAAAACTCTATAGCATCTTACCGTAGAGGTTCCGCTTCCATTTTCTCCAAGGGAAGGAACTTTTTGGATTTGTTCGCCCTGGGACATCCAGATCGACTTCTGTGGGATGAATAATTTCCCGTGATGTGCCCGCTGCCATCACAACCAGGGGGTTGGACATCTCTAGAGGAAGAAAAGTAATACAATCAAAAAGTTTGAATTATAATCATTCTAATTTTGAAATTTGTTAAGTTTCTTAGCGGTAAAGGATTTAAGTAATAATATTTAAACTGCAGAAAAATGACATAATAGTGAAAAGCATCTTATAACTGACGAAGGACTTGATGGCCGAGTGACTAGCGCTCTGGCGCTCAGTACTACCGGTTTCGGGTTCAAATGCCGGCGGAGCCATGGATGTTTGTAGTGTTTCGGAATCCACTTTAAATTGTAAGTCCTGGTCTAATATATTCCTAGAGAGTTACAGGGGTATTATTACTCCACGTCTGTAGATTATCTTCAAGATACACGCACCTCCTGGGTAATGTTAAGTGAGTAAAGCCCTTACTTATGACATAAAAGACAACTGTAAGTATTTGTCAACTGAATTAGAGAAAAAAATCTTATTACTGTCTTAGTATTTCCATCTTAATCTTCAGATCGTCTCAGAAACATTTAAAATGAATGCTGAAATATAATCGATACTTATTGTTTTTCTCAACATAATGCCCCTATTTATTTTTTTCTCTTTGGTTTCTTAATAAAGCTTTATTAAGTAGAATTCCAGTTCGTTTCTCAATAGAAATTTTTATTTAATCAATATCCATAGAGAAACGTGCACATTAATTTAACTTCTTCAAAAAAAAAAGAAAAGAAATAAAATCATTTGCATAATTTCATATCAATAAAAATTAGCGTTTACAGTATTAATTTGATTTAAAACTGACATCAAAAGCTTGTATACAAACGGTTTATTTAATTTTCCAGTGTATTACTAAAAACTTTATAAAAACCTATTCTCAACTTTTTATAAGAGGGCCATAGCCTAAAATAATCATCATATTTTCCTGTTTTATATCCATATTTTTCACTTTGACTGAATGTATCGAATTATTGTGTTTGGTAACTGATCGATAAATATTTATTTAAGTCAGAAAATATTATATAAAGGAAAATAATACTAACATTTTTTCTCCCGTAGTTATTATCCTATAGTTTTAATCTTTTCGACCCACTTTCTTTATACCTTTCTTCCCTCTTCCAACATTCATAATTGTAATGCCTATATTTCATACTGTCTGAAAGAAACCATTTTTTTTTCCAAACTAATTTATGTTTTTGGGTGGGATGAAAATTCGTTCGAAACTTAAATATCGTTTTTAAATACTTATAAATCTTACTAAGCTGATAGTATCCTAAATTGTAAAATTAATTATTTTCGTAAACAGATTTGAAGTAACTTTTGTTTTATTCTTTCTACCTTGTATTGGTTATTAATAGTTTTATAGAAACAGGAAATTTAGATTATATTTTATTCAACTTATTATTCATTAATATTTTTTTTGAAATCATCAGAAAGCTACAGTTATAGTGTTCCACAGTTTTTTTGAAGACTTAATTGATACAAATATGTCTGAAAGACTTAATTGATGCAAATATGTTGAAAAAAATATGTCTCAAAATGATGAATAGGTTCTTTATATGTAAAGTGTCCTAGAATCATTGAAACACTACAAAATTATGTAAAATACGGACAAATAAAAGTAGAAGAGTTGCATTTAATAAGAAGTTAATAACAATACTACAAAAGTTAATAAATTTCATTGTGAGATTCTTTGGTATGTCCAGACGATATTAGATCTCATGCATCTGAGGAGTTATAAATATTTTAAGAAGATGCTTTTCTGAATTTTTGAAAGTGGGATTGCCTGTAAAAGTTGTGCGTATAAGATGCTTTGTATTAATTTTCTTAAAAAAAAAAAAAAAAAAAACTAAGATATCGTAGCTGCTATTAATTTTGTAATTCTACAGATTTTTTGTCAGTATAGTTTGACCACCGATAGGGTGGAAAATTTGTCAAGCGGCCAAGTCGGACGGATTCAAACAGAGTGGCGTAAAGGGTGAGAGAGGCTACATCGGAGCTGTTTTAATTACAATAAAAATGATTTGTATTATAGATAATATCAATTTTAAATTACGCAATATCAAAAGAAAGATTAATATTTTATGATTATTAATAATGTTCATAACAAAGTGAATATATTTTTTTCCATCTAAACTTTTTTTCTGTCTTTTCATAGATGTTTCCAACTTTTTTTCTGTTTTGTGCCGTTTATATCTGACTGGCACCCTAACAAATAATCTATTCGTCACTTTTAAAATGGATGTTCATCTTTCAACACAATCTGCGGTCATGATGACATGATATCTTATATGGCATGAAATCGAATATGGCTTGAGTGGATAGATGGAAGATATGCTATGTGAATAGATAAATGGAAGTGTATGCTATGTTCACTTAGAAAATATACGAACGAAGAAGTTGTCAGTTAGAACTAAAATCCATTCTAACTGATAACAACTTTTTATTATTTTTTTTATAAAAGACTTTTATGAAAATATGCATGCAAATGTGTACGGAAAAAAAGAAAAAAAGAATTTAATTCACGAATAAAAAAACATATCAATTCAAAATAAATAGCAATTATAGTTATAAATTCAATAATTTCATGCATATTTCTTAACCCTAATGTTCAGGTTGTCCTCCATAATGCGAGAATGTATATAACATCAGCTTTACTTAAAATGACTTGCGTAATTTATAAATTATTGAATAAAAAATTTTTAATTTGAGAATTAGCAAAAAAAAAAAAAAAAAAAAAAAAAAAAAATATTAATAACAATGGTTTAAATTATATGATTGTCTTAAAAACTTTTAGTCTGATTTCGAACTGATTTCAGATAAGTCTACGAGAATGAGATAAGTTTGGCTGCAATTTTTTATAACTTTACAGCTGATAATAAAAGTATTCTAATATTTCAATCGCCTATGTATGCTATAGTTACTAAGAAGCGAATTAAATCTTTTATATACTATATATACACTCTAATGATGTAGAGATAGAGGAAAAAAAAGTATTGAAATTTACTCATTTTATTTCCACTTTTCACCAGACAACAAAAATTTAGCAGATATCTATAGTACTATAAAAGTTAAAGACAAGCAAAAAAAAGGAATAAACAATCGTAGGAAGGAAGGGAGGAAGAGAAAATTGGGATCATATTAAAAGTTTCTATAATTTATTTAAAGATGTTAATTTATTTATATAAAAAGAGAAAAGAGAAAAAAAAAAAATAAGAAAGAAAGAAAGAAAGAAAGAAAGAAAGAAAGAAAAAAATAAGTTGAGAAAAGACAAAAAAACAAAATATTATCTTACTACTGTCCTTCTATTTATTTATAGATTAATTGAAAAACAAAATTGATATTTGAACGTCATTACTACTAATCAGGGAATCTATGAGCTAGATGGGGGCTTAAGACATGCTTTAAAAGAACAGCCATTTTTAAGACAGCCATTTAAAAAAAAAAGATGTTACCAATAATTCAGAGCCGAGACTTACTTGAGATCTTGGTGTTGGGTTTGCAAATTGCATCGATCAGCGTGAGGACAACCCGACAAACTGAAAAAGAAGTGCAAGCGCACTTTACAACGTGGTGAAAAAAAATTAAAGTTTTAAATTAAAAAAAAAAAAAAAAATGTTATGTATTTAGTCGTTGAAAAAAAATTGAAAATTTTGAATCAAACTATATGAATATCTTTAATAAAATTTTTGGAAATTCTATGTTTTCAGCAATTTAGTTCTAGCAGGTTATCATCAAAAGGGAATACCAGAATTTCAATGTCTTTTAATTTAAAAACTGACCAATTCCTTCATGTAATTCTTGCTAAAAAAATGCTTAAAAATTCAATGTATTTCAATGTATTTTAATTTAAAAACTAACCAATTCATCAATGTAATTCTTGTAATAAAATTTTAAAAGAATGCAATTTTTATATACTCGCATGCATTCCTTTGTTGTTGTTCGACAGATTGTACGAATTTTGAGGAATATTTGTAATTTTTGCTGTTCAGATGCTACCTTATCTCGTAGGATATGTTTCTATACAAAATGTTCATGATGTAAATCACAAAAAAATATGTAAAGCCAGATTAGATTTGGGATTTAAATTGATTTAGGATACGTTGAGGGTATAGCACAATTTCAATGTATTTTAATTTGAAAACTGACCAGTTCATTCAAGTAATTCTTGTAATAAAATGTTAAAAAAAATGCCTAAAAATGCAATTTTAATATATGCAATCCTTTGCTGTTCGACAGATTGTACTTGGTATATTATTAGAATTTTCGAAGAATATTTGGAATCGTCATTAGCACCGATGTTGTCTTTTTCTCGCAAGATATGTTTCTATATAGAATATCCATGATGTAAACCACAAAAATATGTGAATCCAGTTGAGATTTGGGTTTAAAGTGACCTAGTATGCGTTGAGAATCTGGGTAACTTAAGATTTTTTTTTTTTTTTTTTTACTTTGGTAATTTTATGTTTCATCAATTTATTTTTAGGCCTTCAAAACAGAAGGCCAGAATTTCAATGTCTTTTAATTAAAAATTAATAAATCTATTCATATAATAAAATGTTAAAAAAAAAAAAATGCCTAAAAATGCAACTTTAATACATGCAATCCTTTGCAGTTGCTCGACAGATTATACTTAGTATATTACGACGATTTTCGAAGAATATTTGGAATCTTTGTTAGTACCGATGTTGTCTTTTCTCGCAAGATATGTTTCTATACAGAATATCCATGATGTAAACCTCAAAGAGTGAAGTCAGTTGAGATTTGGGCTTTTATATGATCTAGGATATGTTGAAAGTCTAGGTAACTTAAGATATTTTTACTTTGACTTTGGAAATTCTATGCTTCACCAATTTAATTTTAGGCCAACAAACGGAATGCAAGAATTTCAATGTCTTTCAATTAGAAACTAATAAGCGTATTCACGTAATTCTTGTAATAAACGATAAAAAAATGTCTAAAAATGCAATTTTTGCATATTACCTTCTTTGTTGTTCGATAGATTGCACCTGATATGCTACTATGATTTTAAAAGACTATTTAGAATCTTTGCTATTACTGATGCTGTCTTATCTCGTAGGATATGATCCTTCAGGATATGTACGGTTTGTAATATATGTTTATCTTTTAATTAAAAACTAATAAGGGTATTAACTTAATTTTGTAATAAATAAGATGCTAAAAATGTCTAAATGTCTAAAAATGCAATTTTAGCATATGACCTTCTTTATTGATCGATAGATTAAAAACACTTACATTTTTAAGCTACATTTCAATAGTAGAATAAGGCAAATAAGTTATTCAGTTTTTTATTGATAAGATAAAATATTCTTAAACTTTTTCTCGATGACCTAGGAATACCATGTGAAAAATATTTCAAGAACATGAATTAATCTACGTAGCTAGAGGGTAAGTTTAATCATTTTCTACAATTTTTTAGAAAGTTAGGGAGGAGAGATTTAGGTGATCCAGAATTTAGAAATGTGAAATATGAATAGATAATACAAAAATGCTTTGCTGTTTGAAAAATAGCTCTTCAAAAAATGTTGCACCAACTGTTCTTTTTTTTGAAAGGATAAACATTTAATTATTCTTTATTGTACACTTAAAATCGGGGCCTGAAGGGCTGAGTGGCTAGCGCTCTGGCGTTTGGTACCACAGGTTTCGGGTTTGAGTCCCGGAGGTGCCATGGATGTTTGTAGTGGTTCGCAATCCACTTTAAACAGTAGGTTCTGGTCCCTAATAGGATCGTAGAGCTTGCGGGGGCATTGTTACTCCGCGTCCGTGGCTTATCTTAAAGTTACACGTGCCTCCTGGGTAATGCATAGTGAGTAACGTCTGTGCAGCGCTTGCCTTAAGGCATCCAAGACCAAGCTGTCTAAGTGTTTGCCAGCTGTATTAGAACAAAAAAAAAAAAAAAAAAAAAAAAAAACCCCACTTAAAATCAACGTATAGGCTACAGCTTTGTCGCTTGTTCCAGATCTTTAAAATAAACAACAGAACATCTATCTGTACACAAAACAATCTACTTCTATTGAAAAAGAAGTATTTGAATTGATAAAAAGGAGATTTGTCTTATTTCTCAACATAAAAGTTTGCGAAAGAATATTGGCTGTTTTTGAATTAGCAGTTTCTGTTTGAATGTAAAGTTAGTTCTCTTAGTAAAAAAAAATTATCACTACATATAATGCATTCAAAAAAAATGTATATAAATATAGCAGAAAATAGGCTGAGATTAATTTATGAAAAATAAAACCAACCAATAGCAGCATCTGTCGGAACAATTGAAATTTCAGAGTCCAATGTCATTGAAAAGGGGCTTAAAAAATATAACATCAAAATATAGGAGTTTGAATATAGTATTAAAGTCCAATTTTGTTCAGGTATGCAATACAGAATTACCTATTAATGGATTCGTTTTTACAGATTCAGTATAGGTTAAGCATAACTTTATACACAGAAAGTAATTGACTATCTATTATTATGTGATTGCATATTTATTCTAAAAAATGAGTTACATTTTTGAAATATTTGAATTTTAGTTTTTTGAATGTGTTTCAGAAATATTGTGTCACTTTAATTCAATTTCCAATGTTAAAAACTTTTAAATTAAATTCATAAAATGGGCTTTTCTTGAATTTTTTTCTCTTGTTTTTAAAATTTTGCATTTATAAAAACATAGATTAACTTGAAAATATCATGACCTAATTTTTGTTCTACAGGCCAGACGATTGGCTTTTTATGAATGAAAACATTTTAAATTGAAATAAAGCTTAGTTTTACACCTGAAGATTTAATACTAGTTTTATAAGAACTAATTGCACTTAAATTTGAACATTGAAATCTCATCTTCAACACAGAGAAATCAGAATTTATTTTCTATACTTTAACATGCATCATTCTGACTGTTTCTTTAACACTGATGGTAAAGTTTCATGATAGTCAATTTCATGGAATCATATAGTAAAATGAATTAATACTTATTTTATAATAAGTACACGTGTAATATTTTGAGAAAAGAAGATTTATTAAAAGTGAGTTTTTAAATACCTGCTCTTATAATACATTTGGAATATAAAAAGTTGTTTTTACAATTATAAAGTAACTGCCAAAGCTTTGATATATAGCAATTGTTTATCTTATTAGTATACGCATTGATGCATTGACACCTTTTGTAATAGTACAAGACATAGTTTGGAAGACACGAATGATTTGATGATCTAGCTCTCAATCTTGATTATTAATTATATTAACATATGTATATTTAAGAAAAAACTTGCGTTAATAATTTTTTTTTTTTGTTTTAAAAATGGAGCAGGTTTTCTTAATATTGTCCTGAAAATCAACATGAAAATCGGATAAAACTCTCATGTTAACACATCGATTTGTCGCCAAAATTGCCAAGTTTAGAATGTCGCCAATTTTCAAAGTACAATGTATGTTTGGAGTATTAATATAAAATAAAAGCGTTTTCTCGCACACAGAGTGAGTCAAATCCGTAATAAAATGGATTATAAAAACTACCAACTAATTAAAATTAAAAAAATATTTACAAAAGGGAGATTTCTCAATTTACATGGTGATTTGAGGGGAGATTTTTTTATTTAATATTTATTGTTAGTACAAAACACTTAGAAGCGGGAATAAGTCACAATTTTCAGGGGGATCCATTGCCATTGGAATTTATTGCTTCATAAATATGTGAAAATCGTTGCAATTTGAGGGGTCTAGCAGACCGAAAGCTGAATTTCTTTTTGATGGGAGATTTGAAAGCGTGTTCTATATTTTTCTCTTCTACTTTACTAATAGTTTTAGTTAATTTATAATTAGATGGTTAGCGTACCTTCTGTGCGTGGCATAGTTCCCTGACACGTGACCCATCCCATCACACCCGGGGGTGGGGCAGTGGACGGGTTCTTTGCTCTCCCGGATCTTGGCAGCAGTCAAGGCGCTCTTCAGCAATTTTGGCGAGGGCACCCTGAAAGTAGCATTAAGCAAATCAAGGAGGGGAAAAAAGGGAACAATTGAATATTAAGAGCTTTCAAAAATGTGTCCCATTTTAGGTGTGCTCTCCTTAAACTCTGCCAACTTGGCGATTTTTGGCAACACTTTAAACACCATGACAATGCTGAGATTTTAAGTAGTCACTATTCCCATAGCTTTTCCAAGTAGCTATTACCATACTGGCGTAATTAGTGACAAGTTCTGTTTAATACTGCCACAAAATTTGTTTGAGAATGTTTAGTTTGTTAATTACTTTTCATTGTTATTTACAAATGAAATTTTTATTTCTAACTAATATAGAAATTGTCGCCAATTTGGCTAAAGGTAACGGTCTTGGCTAGAAAGTTTTGCAACAATTCTAAAAACAGGATGAAGGGGAGATTTCTAACGGTTGCTAATGACCAGGCAAAATTTCGTTGAAGAAAATGCTTGAGATTATTTATTTTTAATTAATTAGTAGTTTTCATTATGGTTTACAGTTATAGAAATTGTTTTGTTGTGAAGAAAAGATTTGGTTTATTCTTAGAAATATTTCAATTTAACATTGTACTGTAGAAACAACTCTAGAATTTGGCGATTTTGGCAACAATCTAAATTACATGGCAATGCTGAAATTTTAATTAGTTACTATCCCAATAGTTACCCGAAACAATTATTACTATATTGTAGTAATTATTCACAAGTTCTGTTTAAGTCAAGAAAGTTGATTTTTATAAATGCTGCTTCCCAAGATCTGTATTATTATGAAATTAAAATGCCGGTTTTGTAAAACAAAGGAAAATGAGTTAAAAGAAAGAGACGATTTGTTACCTGTCTTTTGTGACAATGGAAATCATGTGATGATGTGACTAGATTGAGTTGACGATTATTGTTGCAAGTTGAGATGAGGGAATTCGAACCAGTCGTCGTAGTCAGGGGTGAGAACAGCTGTTACAGACAATGTGAGACATGCGGGTGTTGCCATGCTAGTAGAAGTCGTAGGGGTAACAGGATTTCTGGAATGAAGAAAAGTGTTCAGTAATAGGATATTTCCAGGTATCAGACGTTTTGACATTGCTATTGGCCACTGGTTGGCTAACCATTGCTATTTAACAGATTCTGCATTATTCAGGAATAACCCCTGGGGTCTGCAGTGATAAACCTACATAGTACATTCTGGATACCTACATACTGCATTCTGGAACAAAGCCCCTCCAAGAATTGCAGTCAACCAGTTCATATCCTTTACCTAGATACAAACAGAAGGATTTTTCATCCGACAGTTTTATCATGCCTAGTCCTGAAAAAAAAAGACACTTAAATATTCACTTCGGCTTCATTTGTAGGGTTGGAATTAAGATTCCTCTGTTCGGAAACTTAAGGATATACCCTTCAGATATCGTCAAGATCCTTATTCAATAATATTAAATTGTATTTTTATATCCAAGATTTTCAGAATGTTCATAAAAACAAACATTGATTTCTAATACTCTTCATCTCTAAACTATTTAATAGACATATGAGTTTGAAATGTAGTCTCTAGTACAATTTTTCTAATAACATGTGCATCAATTAGATGGAATTCTCTAACTGAACTTAAAAAAAATTATTTAAAATGTGAAACAGCAATGCTAAAACTAACAAAAGTTTTAAAGAAAAGTCGGTTTTAATCTGAAACAAAATATTTTTGTGGCATTCTACTTTATTTAAAGGCAAGTAATTTTGAAATCGAGGATAGATGTAGCAGTATAAAATTGTTTTTACATATCTTACAATACCTATTCTGTATTGAAACATGAATTTTAATTTGAAAATTTTTTAAAATGTTAAATAATATTATTGAAAGGAAATTATAAATTATCATGTAAATATAAATTACGATTTTATGTATAACTGACTAGAAAGTATTACTAATAAATTATATATTAGTTACTACCAATAAAAATAAATTATTATTTTCATATCTAAATGTTAATTTAAGAACAATCTAGTGCTTTGGCAATGGAGGATTTTGTTTGAATTTATACCTATTCTATTAGAGAGGCTATAAACTTTGTACTATCTTCTGAAGCTAAATATGTTTGGATTCTAACGGATAGCAAAAGTTCAGTACAACACCAAAAATTTTGGCCTCAAATTCTTGAAAAAGCTGTACAAGCTATTATTAATATGATGGCAAATTTGTACCAAATGAGTCCCATATATTTGCAAAGGATACCTTCTCGAGGTAGCAGACTTGCTTGCTATGGAGGGAAGTGCCTTCCCCACTACCACCTCCACTGAACTTTCTGCTTCTGAAATTTAACTCCATTTTTAGGGCTACAGAAATTTCTACTTGAAGAGTTTCTTCCAGACACACCTGGTATGCTAGAAAACGTCCTGGTTTATCATTGCTGCGTAGTGGCCACATTAAAAGTTTGAAATTTGTCGGCAACGAAGAAACTTATTCATCCAATAGAACATGGTGAATAGAAACTTATTCACCCATACCTGTTAATAGAATGGGGTGAATAGAGACTTATTCACCCATACCTGTTAAATAGAATAAGGTGAATAGAAACTTATTCACCCATACCTGTTAATAGAGCAGGGTGAATAGAGACTTATTCACCCATAACTGTTAATAGAATAGGGTGAATAGAGACTTATTCACCCATGCCTATTAATAGAACAGGGTGAATAGAGACTTATTCACCCATAACTGTTAATAGAACATGGTGAATAGAGACTTTTTCACCCATACCTGTTAATAGAACAGGGTGAATAGAGACTTATTCACCCATACCTGTTAAGAGAACAGGGTGAATAGTGACTTATGCACCCATACCTGTTAATAGAACAGGGTGAATAGAGACTTATTCACCCATACCTGCTAATAGAACAGGGTGAATAGAGACTTATTCACCCATACCTGTTAATAGAACAGGGTGAATAGAGACTTATTCACCCATACCTGTTATTACGCTGTACCTGTACCCCCTACCTGTTTTGCTCGGCTTCTCCCTCTCATCTCATTGTGTGTGCGGGCGTCTCTATTGAGCAGCTGTGGTATGGGGGAGGAGAGGTCGTCATGAAGATGCTTGAGAAACATGGTCTCATGGACCTGGTCTAGGTGTCTAGACCAGGGGGACATGAAAAAAAACATCAACTTCTA
Organism: Caerostris extrusa; assembly: GCA_021605095.1. NCBI lineage: Eukaryota > Metazoa > Arthropoda > Arachnida > Araneae > Araneidae > Caerostris > Caerostris extrusa. Next base: position 69,426 of record BPLR01020728.1, read on the forward strand.
CCAGTCAGTTATAGCAGTTGCCAGTTCTTATACTTTAGGAAACGTTTTACCACAAGCAAATGTATTGTTCATAATACTTGGAGATCTATCTCAGTTTCTGATGGATATTGCAGTATTTTTCCAGGTAGGGTTCTTGTCTCTAAATAACAGCGAATAAAGGCTCATTGATACCGAGGCGTGAAGCGCTGAAGATTCACGCGGCAGGCGAGAAAATGTTTTCGACCCCTTCACAGCGAAACGTCAGAAATAGCATTACGCTTAGTGAAGTTCCGCTTCGAGTTGAAAGTTGGTCAACTCGAAGCGGTGTATTTCAAACCGGTTTCAGGCGAACGTGGTGAGGCTAGTGATTGGTCAACTCTTCACGCCTAAACGCCTCGGTGGGAACGAACCTTAAGAAAACTACAATCTTTAGATCTATCAGTGGACCTAAAATTCTTCGAACAAAAAAAAAACTGTTCTATGTAACTTTCAAAATGTTTTTAAACAGGTACATCTATAAATAATTCCTTCAATAGTAAATGCAAATTGGAAGAGCTGTTTGAGAGGCAGAAAGATATCATTACAATTCGAGAGAGAGAGACAGTTGGCTCACCTCATGAGTGACATGGGTGGCGTCTGTGGATGTGCAGTGACGACCAGGGTCTGTGCTAAGGACGCCAAGATGGAGGGGACGTGCGAATTGGACAGAGAGGCGATCGTGAACGAAGACGGAGGAGTGGAGGACAAGCTCACTGAAGATAAGGGTAGATTGCCATTTGGTGTAGGAGACAGCACCTGACAGAAAAAAAAGAAAGGATCATAGTACTGATCACATCATACCGGGATCTTTATGCCATTTTTATGTACAGTAGAACCTCTATAAGTCGAACTTCAAGGGAGATACCAAATAATTCGAGTTATAGAGTTTTCGACTTATGGATGATTTCGACTTACGCGGATTTTGTAAGGAAATATTCGACATGTAGAGGTCTAGATTCTTTCTAACTTATTTTGAGTTAGAGAGGGAAAATAAATAAAAATTCAAGTTACAGAGGTAATAAACATGTTTATTTGCAACTTAAAAGTTATATTATGTACTACAATAAAAAATCAAAATAATTCCGAAACAACCTTAAAATTAAAAATATTATGTATTAAAAAAAGTTAGTTATTATTATTATTATTTTTTTTGCTTTAGACAATTCGATCGTTCTCTATCTATAGCATTATCTAAGCTTTAAAGAGCAGAAAATTCTTTTTCTTCCGAGTTGCTATTTCATAGAATTGGTTATTCTATTTACTATATACTTATACATTGTTTTTCTAAGAAACAATGACGTGCATTGTCGGCAAATCCTTAAAAGTCGGTAACTTATTTTTCTTCGAGCTATAGAGGTAATTAGTTTCAAATGATCGAGTTGTAAAGGTTGTAAAAATATTGTAAAATCAAACATTGCTAATGTTCGAGATACAGAGGTCCAATTTTTTTTTTTCGTGTTACTGAGAGAAAATATGTACCAAAATGGCTTGGGGATTGACTAATTATTTTGACTTATATAGGGTTGAAATTTCGAGTAATGGAGGTTTTGGGACTTGAAGGGAACAAAAACTTTTTCGAGTTTTGGAGATTTTCGACTTATTGAGGTTCGACTTAAAGAGATTCTACTGTATTAACTTTCAGATGAATATTTTCAATTAAATACGAAAGTATTAATAAAAATGTGCCGATTATCGGTTATTTATATTTGATTACAATAACTAAAAGCTTATTGTTAAATAAATATTGATCTGTTAATTATATACAGAAATATATAGAAAATATACATGCATACAATACATTCAAATATACAGAAATTATACATGAGATTTTCATTAACGTTAGAAATAATTATAAAGCACATCGATTCACGCCCAATATGCAGTTAATCTGTCAGTTATTGTAAAAACTACGGTTGGAAATAAGAAGTACTGAATTTAATTTATAGAAAATCAGCAGATGAGAGAGCCAGTGTTTCTTTCAGAAACTCAATCAGAAAATATTCAGTCTTCAGTCCTTCAGTGTCTTCGTCCTACAGGAGTAAGGTTGAAGATCTTATCTCTTGGTATTTCTAAGAGATGAAGGAAATTGTTCGAAAGTTTGAATTGCCCAATTCGGTAGGAACGTATAAGATTAAAAATTATAGAAACAACCTATTCAGCGCTATCATAGCTATGAAGTTAAGATTTTTATAAAGTAAACCTGAGACTTGTGGGGCCCAGAGTACATGAAGCCCCAATCTCTAGTTGCCTATCGCTGCTTTATATATTGATGTTCACCGATACAAATTATCTCACTGTATATCTGAGAGCCCATTTGGCTTAAAAATTTGCGGCCTTCCATTGAATAAGACGAACAGACGTATGGGTAAAGAATCTTCTCTCTCTGACCGCAAGATCGAAGGTACGAATCAAAGCCCAGCTCCGTTCGCTATTCAGCCACGATGTGCACCTTAATTCTTTTGCTGAGTAGTCACCACAATTAGGTTTATTATTTCTTTTTAGCGCTTTTTTTTTTGTGTAAAATAAAAGGATAGACAGAAATTATCAAAAAATGAAAGATCTATATATGTAAGCAAATAAAGTACCAGAAGTATGATTCTGAGAACTATCTTTTTTTTTTTTTTGGGGGGTTATTAATGTTTTTATTACAGATTCATCGTTACGAAAACACACGTTCAGCAATCACAAATTTAAATCTTATTCAATATTTTTATGGCATCGACAACTGTTCCCTCATTGTACCGAATTTTTAATTTAAATTCTTTTCACTTGAATTTTAACTTTTTATTTTTTATCTTATTTTTATTTATTTTTAGTATTTTTAAATTTTTAGAGTACCTTTTTTTAAATTTTGAGAAAACCTTATTTTTTACCATATACTAACCTTAAGTAGCCAATTAAAAATCGTAAATCTTATGTATGAATTAAGATGAGGAGGTTAAGGGGTCTATCCCTATTGGTACTCCGTAATCGATATGCCAGTTGCTAGCATCTGATTGCTTTTCTGTAAATTTACTTTAGTTAAACTTATTTAAATTTTAATCTATATTTAAAATGGGCCTGATGGCCGTATGGCTAGCTTTCTGGTGTTCGATACCACAGGTATCGGGTTCAAATCCCGGCTTTGCCCCATGGGTGTTGTAGTGGTTCGAATCCACATTAAGCCGTAGGTCCCGGTCCTAATAGGATCGTAGAGCGCTGCGGGGGCATTGCTACTCCGCGTCCGTGGCCTACCATCAAGTTACACACGTCCCCCGGGTTATGCAAAGTGAGTAACGTCGGTGCAGCCCTTATGGCGAAGATCACGGTCTATTTGCCAGCTGCATTAGAAGGAAAAAAAAAAATCTATATTTAAAAACTATCTCACCTGTACAGGTGTCGGTACTGCTTGGACATGATTAGTAGTGGACCCCACGACCCTAGCAGGACAGGACTGTTGCTGTGGCTGTGCAGGTAGCGCCATGGGGATGTGTCCGGCCGAAAGAGGCGCACTGACCGGAAGTCCCGAGATGGGAGGCAGGGATGCTGCAAGTGTTGATGGCAAAGATGCTGAGAGCGACGAAGGATGCTGGGAAGGCAGGGACGCTTGGAGGGTGATTGGACTCTGGATCTGAGAATAGGGTGATCTGATGGGCGAAGGATGCGGCACGATTGCTGGTGGAGGCGACATGGGTAAGGGGTCAGCAGGGATGGGCTGCATCGAGAGAGGTGTGGATGATCCCGCTATGACCCCTACGCGGGGTGGTCCAGTGTTTGCAGTGCCTGTGGAGAAGTCGACAGGTTCCGTCTGTTCGAGGGGAACAGCTGCCCCGAAGAAAGGTTTGGGTGTTACCAAAACTGTGGGTCTTTGTGGTGTTGGATGAAGGATGGTGGTATTCCCCGATAAGGAACTGCGATGGAAAAGAATAGAAACACTATATTGATATAGAAAAGCTATATTGTAAATAAACTTTATACTTAAAAATATATGGATACATGTGAAATTTAGGTATCGTATACTATTTTTTAAAAAAGTTAATTATGATTGACTGGAAATATACAGACAATTTTTAATTCTCAGTCGGAATTATACGTCATTTTTCGTGAAATTCCATTAGTTAATTCCTATTTATGCTAACTAATGCCACATGCTGTCAGTTTAATCCATGCTGAAGTCATAGAGATCAAAGGATTTCTGATCGAACAACTCGAACAAAAAAATAAATCCCCTACTTTATTGATTTGAGGCACAGTATATTCCTTCTTTCAGAACTGTATTGTCTTCATCCAACTACCAGACTATCAGATAGTTATATCAGAATTTACCTTTGCAAATGATATTACTATTATCTAAGAATCTAATTGAGAAGAGCTTTGTACCATGTAGAAATGTTTTTACCATGAGTGGAATTGTTCAATTTATTAGAATGTTACTGTTATAATGCTTTTTTTTAATGAAAAAGCATTTGAGTTTACATCACTGGCTTCCATGCATCACAAATGCATGAGATTAGAGCATAAAGATGGAACAGAAAATAGCAAAATAGAACAAAACAGTAACTTATAACAATAAAAATAACTGCATAAAGATGAAAGAAAATTAGTCGCTGGATGCCATTTGCATCGACTCTCCGGTCACCAATATCAGCTGCATAAGTTTTCTTCACTCAATGAAGAACAACATAGCAAATGATCTTTGTCCATCTCAGAGTTCTGGTTGCACAAAGCACTGTTATATATACCAAAGCTGTGTAGATGTTTAGCAAGACAATCATGTTTATTAAAATGTTATAATTTCTGTAAAATACCAATTTGTTTAATTCCAGTTGAATCGGTATTTATCCATCAACAGTACTGTTGAAATTCATCATTTTGTGTGACGTACCCATTTCAGTACATTGCAACTAATGAACTGTAGAAAGACATCTTTGGTAAACAGGAAAGATCTAACAGATCTTCTTAACAATGTTTGATTATATATCATTCCATGAAATTTGCAGCAAATTGATAAGATACAAAATGTAATCTCATTTTGTATTAATTGGTCTGCTACTTAAAAGATTTTCAATTTTTCAGATACATGTACAATTATTTGGATGAAAAAGCATTCAATAATGAGAAAGCAGTAATATTTGAATTTCAGAAATTTGTTAAATCCAGAGATTCGAAAGTTGTATTTTCATTCTAAACTTCTAAACAAAACTTTTGTCTCCTTCGGCAAACATGTGTACATGCTAACTGGTGTTTTTCGATTAATAAAGTTTATTGTAGATTATTATATTTCATTTCGAAGGTTGTGTTTAAAATTCTGCGTTGTTCTCTGAATACTTTATATTTAATTTCCTAATAAAAAGAACAAGTTTCACCTGGCACAGATACCGGTTGGACATCGATTGTTGGAACTCAGGTCAAGAGTGTGGAGGTTGCGAGAACTTGATGAGGACAGGTCCATTACGTCACCATTACTCTTGGTGGAAAGATTAATGGCCGACGTTGGCTCCAGGGAGAACTGCCTGTGAAAAAAAGAAGAATACAAATTTGAAATAAAAATTATTTATGTGAGTTTGTTTCTTTATTTTAGATTCAAAATAATTTTGTTCTTTTTAGAGGAATACACGAAGACAGGTATTTCCCCTCATGCATTCATTTAAAAAAGTTTATTCTTGTACACTGCAAAATAATAGAATTCTTCAACTGTTCAAAAACTACACAACTGCTTATTACAGATATTACAGATGATTTCTATAGGAATAAAAGTATAAATTCTTATATTAAATAACGATACTTCATATTTAGTTATTTTGCATTAAATTCTAACAAAAATGCACATAATGATAAAATGACAAGTACCAAATATAATTTAAGGATAACTGAGGCATCTGATACGCTGAGTGCCTGCTACAGTTTTTTTTTTTTTTGAGAAATGGGTTCCTGTATTTGACTAATAGATATCATGAAAATGTTTTTCAAACTTTTACATTTTTCTTCTGAAAAATCAATATTTGAGTTTTTTGTTTATTAAATTTTGCTTCTTTTCAGATGAGATTAGCCTATAAAAATTTAGATGTTAATTTTTTTTTTAAAGATATTTTTTAAAACTGGCCAAGGCTGTTTGATCACTTTGAGCGAATTGAACAATGAAAGGATGCAAGATTAAAAACTCATTTACTTGAAAGCAGTTCCCTGCTGGGGCTTAGGTTTGACGACAATGGGCGTGGGCCTCTGGGGGATGTCTGCTTCGGGCTCCGTCTTGATGGTGATTTTGGGCTTGGGCGCGATGGGGCGGTACACGTCGAAGGAGAATTCCGTGCCGTGCTTGCCGTACTTCTCCAACTCCTTGAAGCTGGTGCGCGACGTCGGCAAGTTCACGAAACCGGGGTACTTGTAGTCAGGCATTTCGAGCTGCTTCACGTAGCACATGGGCCTCAAGACCCTCTCCGCGGCTGTAAAGGGATAGGCCAATTAATGGTAGTGCCAACATTAATGGTAACATAAGAAAGATAGACGGAGAACGTGCAATGTAGAACAGCTTCAAAGTGGGGGTACACGTACCCCATGGAGTACGCAGAGTGGTACTTGTATGCCAAAGAATACCATAATTGATAATCTTCACATAGCAAATGGGTCTCAAGACCCTCACCGCGGCTGTAAAGGGATAGGCCAATTAATGGTAGTGCCAACATTAATGGTAACATAAGAAAGGTAGACGGAGAACGTGCAATGTAGAACAGTGTTCTTCAAAGTGGGGTACACGTACCCCATGGAGTACGCAGAGTGGTACTTGTATGCCAAAGAATACCATAATTGATAATCTTCACATAGCAAATGGGTCTCAAGACCCTCTTCGTGGCTATAAATAGATAGGACAATTAATGGTAATATAAGAATAAGGTAGATGGAGAATATGTAATGTAGAATAGTGTTCTTCAAAGTGGGATACGCATACTCTATGGAGTAGCAGAGTGGTACTTGGAAGTATGCCAAAGACATATCATAATTGACAATCTTCACGCAGCACATGGGCCTTAAGATCCTCTTCGTGGCTATAAAGGGATATGACAATTCATAGCAGTGTCATCATTAAAGGTAACATAAGAATGAGGTTGATGGTGAGCATGTAATGTAGAACAGTGTTCTTCAAAGTGAGGATACATACTCCCAATATCAATCTGCATACTCCATGGAGTACGCAGATTGGTACTTGAGGTATGTCAAAGACCATCATAATTAATAATCTTCACGTAACACACGGGCCTCAAGAACCACTCCGTTGCTATAAAGGAATAGATCAATTAATGGTAGTGTCATAATTAATGATAACATATGAATAAGGTAGATGGAGAGCATGCAATGTAGAATAGTTTTTTAAAGTGGGGTACGCGAACCCCATGGAGTACGCAGAGTGATACTTGGAAGTATGCCAAACATGTATCATAATTGATAGTCTCTTCATAATCGGTGAATGGGATTGAAAATCAAATTAGTAAGCACAAAAAGAAATGCAATCTTACTATTTAATTCTACATATCTGTGTAGAATAGCGCACTCTGCAATGACAACAAATCTGGCCAAGGACTTAAATAAATTAGAGTTATCTTCGAAATGCGTTAACAAATAGCATAAGCCAGATTTTTCTGATATTATTTTATGAATGCAACCACATTCTCTCACAGTAAATTTAAAGTAAATATTTAAAGTTGTAATTTAATTTAAATGTATGCATAATGTTTAAATTAAATAAATAAATAATTCGATTTTTGACTGCCTACATATACTCATAAATATATCTATATGTTTTATTCATTGAAAGTTATGGGTTTTTTTTCTACTATTGTATCATCATGAGTTTTTAATTCATAAAACCTTAGCATATTACTTAAAAACTTATTGTATCAAAACGTGGGGAACATATAAAAGTCGAATATAAAAAAAAAAGGAAAATTTAGAAAAAATGAGCAAGCCCATATAATTCCACTTGGCAATTGTTTTGCTGATTTTTATTTTTATGATTTTGTTTCTTTTATAATCGAAAAGTAGCAAAATTTCCCAATTTCTTGACGTGGACATCTTGTTTAGAAATTTAATTACTCGTAGTTAAATAATCGCCAATGAGGTATTATATGTGTCGATATTTTTAAAATGATCTGTTTAAATAAGCCAGAATCAAGATAAATCTCAGTCTTACTATGACAGTGTGTCAATGTCGATGAAGACTTGGAATGTGGCCTATGTTCTTTGTGTACCAATTTCTCCATAGCTGCAATGGGGCAACCCGAAAGACTGGAAGTGAAAATAACATATTAGAAAAAAATATGGTAAAAAATAAAAAACATATATATAACATTTGGATAACATTACAACTAATACCACTGTTTCCAAAAAGTAAGACCAATTTTCAATTTAAAATTCCCGGGGCTATGGGGGCGATTTTTTTTTTTTAGGTTGCTAGGCACTGTCCTTGATATATATGTGAAATTTCCCGTAAAAAAAATTCATTAGTGTTTGAATTACGCTTGACTTTGTGAGACACTAAAACTGATTCCTGCGATTTTTGAAATGTCTGAATTAATTGAGCAAATGAACTTGCATTAAATTTCGTTTGCGGAAACGTATAGAATGTTGCTGAAGATATTCAGTGAGCATTCTTATATAGGAAAGAAATGCTTAGAAGTGATATAAACAGTTCAAAGAAGGCAGATAACGCGTTGAAGACGAAGAGCCTTCTGGTCGACCATCAACTTCAACGAAGCTCACGTCCAAAAAATTAAAGATTTGTTGCTTGCAAACCGTCGATTTACAATTAGAGACCTTGTTGATGATGTTGGAATTTCAAAAGGATCGATTAATTACATTTTGGTCCTCAAACGTGCCAAATCTCGTTTGGTACCGAAAACACTGAATGCACCAGTTCACACTGTATTGATTCTTCGTGACTTTTTAGCGTTCCACAACCACCATATTCACACTTTACGACTTCTGGCTATTCCTTAAACTGATAAGATCACTCCTGGCGCACCATTTTGAGTTGATTGAAGAGATTCAACGTGAATCTCCGTGCGCTTTGAAAGCCATCCAGGCCAAACATGAGCCCACCAGATGCCATTCTTGGGAGTTTTCGTTTCAAATCGTAGTGTCACCATGTTCAAACTTTATTAAGTAAATCCAATCCCGATTGAGACAATGAAAAATCTTCTTTCACCTAATCTTCTAACCTAAGTTTGATCTAAAGTTAATGAGGAACTGATCATGGTGGGTCTAAAGTTAAAAACCGGATATTAAAATCTCAGGATATACAATGCCAACAACCGGAAGGCTATTTCTCTACCTCACTGCCTCAGCTCCCTCACCATTTTCAACTTGAGTTTCATTTGACTTATCGATACCAGACTTCTTCAGAACGTCAAAAATATGAATTTTCCACCTATACGAAACCTAAATTTGATTTGTAGCGGTCGAGAAAATTTAGCTGCATCGTCGCATCTTCTCTCTCCCTCAAAATCCTCAATTTTTGACAGAAATCTGGTTCAAGTGGACGACATCAGGTGATGTTGTGACTAGTCCTCAGTTTCTTACAGTGCGAGTTGGACATTTCCTGAGTGATCTACTCATGGATGGAGGGAAAAGGGGCAGCTTCTGTTGTGATGGAACACCGTAGGTAGAAGTCTGACTTGGCTCCGTGACTCCTATGAAACGGGACCTACGGCTTAAAGTGGATTCCAAACCACTGCAAACATCCATTGCACCGTCAAGACTGGAACCCAAAACCTGTGGCACCACACGACACTTGGCCATTCAGACTGAAATAGGTCTTTTTTCCTTTTTCTCGTTTGGATAAAGGATTGTGATGGTATTAATTTTTGGAGAGAATAAGTTTTTGGAAAAAGCTGTGGAAAATAAGATGATAAAAGGAAGAGTTTCTGGTCGCATCAGAGAATTTACCTTCTGTGAGAATTTCTGTTGCTGTTTACGTGGCCTTTACCATTGCAGCCTGGAGTTGGACATCTGAAAGAAATAGTTTGCCTTACATTAAGATTATTTGAGTTTCATTATTTGTTTCCTTTTGTGCAATATAGATTGCTTAGATATTTCAAATACCTATATAACAGTGAAAATCTATATTATATAATATTGGCGAATGAAGTTAAGAATTATTAATTTTAATAATTCACGATTCACATAGTTCTTAAAATTTAATCGTTTCTATTTTATTTTTGACAAAATGGCAATTTTAAAATCCTAATTTAAATGTGTTAATAATAATTTTTTTAATCATAACATAATGGAATTTTTTTTAATGAAAATAATGTAAAGCTACTAGACAACGTTAATAACGACCCATTATCAAAAGTAATTTAAAACGGAACATTGTATTTATATCTACATCTATCTATCTATATAGGGATTTCAATATCGGAACAAAAGTTCAATACCGGTATTCGGCATTTTTTAGATCTTAATACCGGGATACCGGTTTTAATACCGGTAGTAGAAATTTTAGAAAAGAAAGAAAACACAGGTGTTTTTTTTTTTTTGGTTTTATTTGCCAGTTTTATTAGAGAATGTAAATATCACAAGAAAATTTTGTAATTTATAAATTATAACAGTATATAAAGAATCACAAAAAAAAAAAGTAAAGGAACATCTTATTTATATCACAAAAAAGTGTAAATATCAATATTCAATCTGCGGTACTATTACAAATTTTTGAAATGTGATCTTAAAAAACATAATGCATCAATTGTACTATCATTAAGCCTGGAACGTAATTTTGTGCAAAAATTACCAGCTGTCGAAAACGCTCTTTCAGCATCTACACTAGTTGGTGGTACTGTTAGCAATGCGCGATATACTTTTCCAAGTATTTACCTCTAAATCTCTCATCTTCAAATAAATCTATTTCTCGTCGGATTGTTTTGAATATAGCTGATTTCTGCATTGCATTTTGATTTGTTGAAATTTTTTTAGTTATCGCCAATTCTAATTTTTGAATTCGTTTTCACGATCGACATCATGATCATCATAATCTTCGATAACTGTACCGAATTCTTCTGAATGCTGATAGGTTCTGAATTCTGAATAAAAAATCACAGATAAGAATAAGAATTTCATAGATAAGAATTCTTTCACAGATAAGAATTCTAAATTTCTAGTAAATACCGAAAACCGGTATTTAAACTTGTGAATACCGGTATTGCAAAATGGTACAAATAGCTCAAAATACCGGTATTCGGTATTCCTGTATATCGGTATTGCAATCCCTACTAATATACATATACTTACTCTACATTACATTTCATTGAATAAATATGATATATCTCCAAACAATATGCATAATTTTTATTTGTCTTATTCAAAACACTTCAGATATCGGAGCAGAATTCCGGAAAGGCATATTTGATATGTCTAACTCCTAATTAATTCGCAAGCCTTTGAAAATTAATTAGGACCTTTTAAAATAGCATAAGGTTGTCAACTCTTCTTTTGGTGAGCATGAACACGTGAACCCAAAGAACAGACGACGTGAACTGCGGTTACAAGTATGTGTTCAGATTCCTTCTAAAATCACATTATTTGAGGAGTGAAAAAATGAACTTGAATTAATTTCTACCCCTGTTGAGAAACCGGAGTACTATTTCATCATGCAATTACTTGTCTTCTAATAGAAACCATGGCGGCCAAAATTTTCCTCTAGATAATTTTGAATACAAAAATATAATTTACAACCCATGGATGAGATGGAAAATTATGAGTTTAACAAACTTCATAAAAAAATAAATCTTTAAAATAAAAAATATTGTATCGATTAAGCTACTGAAGCCTATTTTAAACAATAATACGTAGTTTATAATTATGGAGTTTATAAATAAAATAGAGACTAAAATTATTCATGATATTTATATGCAATACCGTGTTATATTGTGATGCCATGTTTATAATCAAAGTCCTCCAATTTTTCTTTTGTGTGTTGTCTACTTATCGCTTTATTTTTGCTTATGTTAATTATATATAATATCCTGATATAAATTTTATAATTTTACGCCTTGCTTATGAATTCAAGTAATTTAATAATTGGAAATAAATAAATTATAATTAATAATAAATTAATAAATCATAATTTAAATTCAAATTTTATAATATATTTACCACATTTTTTTTTTAACAATGGAGACTGTATATCTTTAGATGTGGGATTGATATGTGATGCACATGCTCTTTTCCTCCCAAGTTTTAAACAATTTGTTTATAAAATTGCACAAAGTTTTTATAACTCCTTTCCCAATATTAATAATTCTGTTTTGAATAATCTCGGCAATCATGATTACGACATTTCTGATTTCAAAAATCGCAAAAGTCTTCGCACTGTTCTGAATATTATTCATTAACATTTCGATATCCCGCTTTCCGAATTACTATGCAGTTTCACCACTGAGTCACAATTTCTCTTCCTCAATAGTTTTTGTTCCTCTTGTTTATTTTTATTTTTATTTTCCGTTTTTTTATTTATTTCATTTAAAAATTATAATAAATTTTTTTTTCCAATGCAGCTGGCAAACAAACATGGACGTCTTGGATGCCTTAAGGCAAGCTGCACAGACGTTACTTACTTTGCATTACCCAGGGGGCGTGTGTAACTTGATGATAAGCCACGGACGCAGAGTAACAATGCCCCCGCAACGCTCTACTACCATATTAGACGACCAACTGTTTAAAGCCGATTCCGAACCTCTACACACATCCATGGCCCCGCGGGGACTCGAACCCGAAGTCTGTGGTACCGAGCGCCACTCCCCATTTAGGCCCAAATTATAATAATAATAATAATATAAAAAATTATATATATACATAATTTTATTTCATTAATTAAAAATTAATAAGTTAATTTTTCAAATAAATTAATGATATACATCTTTTCTATGAAATCAATGGGCTTAAAGCTTAAGAAACTTCTGTCATTCACAAAGTAGGAGATAGAGATTGCTATGCAACCAAGGCTCCCCGTCTACCTGCAAATCGTCGTCGTCGATGTGTGATGTAAAGATTGTACAATTAGATAAATTGTGATATCATTTTCTACGTAAAAGAGTAAGGGATTAAATTGACTTTGAACATATTCGTAATATCGAATCCATGGATTAAAGAATTAAAATGATTTGAGAATAATGAATGGTCATTATTTATAATACTAATTGATTTTATTAAAATTAATAAATAATTGAATAATGATCTAAATTCTATGAACAATTTAATAATTTCAAGAACAACTGAGCAATTTTATAATGATATAAACAATTTTATAATTTCAAGAATTATTTTTAAAAAATTCAAGTTCATTAAGAAAATGAAACAAAATTATGTTCAATGTATCAACTAAAATGGTAAGAGGGAATCTTGTTATTGATGATAAAATAAGTGATTAGTTTATTTTAATATATTTCTTTAGATACATAAGACAACTGGTTATATGTATGAACAAATCTATTAAACGATACATTTAACAAGATGTCTGAAAGTTAAAACATTTAAAATATTTTCGAAAAGAATTCTAAACAAAAAGTTCAACAGAACGTTTTTTTTTTTTTTTAATATTAAGCATTCATTTTTTAAGAAAATTTCTAGCACTTTAATTAACGGACTCCTTCTTCCATTTTTTAAAAGGCTTTCAAGTAGATTTTCCACGTAATTGAATTTATAAGAGACTGTTTTTTTATTATAAAGGTTTTTATTGATAACGTAAGTAACACGCGTGATTTTTTTTTTTTTTTAAATATCACAATATCTAGCAAAAAGTTTTTCAGTTATCTTCAAAACGAAATAAAAGGAAATAATGGAAAAATGTTTCTTTTAGTAAAAGTTTTTAACAATGCATAGCACAAAGCTTTTGTTTGTAAAAAGAAATAATAATTTTAACAAAAATACTCACTTCAATATCGTCTCGTGCAAAGCAAGAACTGAAATAAGAAAAAAAAAAATATTCTGCATGTTTTAAAATGAATTTATAATATATATATATTATATATAATTTAGTATATATATATATATATACAGGATGATTATAATTAAAGTCACACTTTCAAAATGCTGTAAAAAAAGAACCACTCGTCACAATGAGTTCAAATTTGAATTTAAGATACTTGAAAAAGGGAAAACGGTATGGCATCAAAAAAAGTTCCAAAATATATTAATAGATGGCGCTGTAAGCTGCATAAAGAAAGTGAATTCGGCTGCTAGTGCTATTTTGAATCGAAATTACAACGTATTTGGCATGAGTTGCACATTAAATCAACTCTAGTGTTCAATGTGCTTGATAGTTACGTTTTTTTTGACAGAAAAAAAATGACTTCCAAGTCATTCAACAGTTGTCACACTGTTAGTGGAAAGTCCATCCACCACGGCAAGGTCATACCAAATTGGATGGGAAAAATCGGTGGAACTTTTTGTAACTTTTTTTTTGATTCCATACCGATTCGCCATTCTTCAAGTATCTTCAATTCAAATTTGAATTCATTCTGGCTAGTGGTTCTTTTTTTACAACATTTTGAAAGTGGGACTCTACTTATAACCCCACCTGTACTTTAATACTTATTATTTACTTTTTAAATATATGTCTTTTATATTGAAATATCATTTGTCTTATGCATGAAAAAGCAGTAAAAAGGAAAATGCTAGAAGAAATGTTTGTTAGTAAAAATTTCTGTGCTAATTTCTTGAATTAAGAAATGGCAGTAAAATAATAATAATGAAATATTATATAATAATAATTAAGATATTTTGCTTTCATTGTAAGCAATAAAATATTTAATAAAAGAAAAGAGTAAATTACAAATAATTTAAAAAAATTAAATTAAAAATGCTTTTGATAAATTCCTGAAAAATAGGAAATTAAAAAAAAAATGAAACAATCTTTTCGATATCCATATTGAGCTTTTTGATGAAATTGAATAAACATACCATTTACTTTAAATTTTCAATTTAAATAAAAAGTTAATAAAATTTTAGTGAATCAAATTTGAATTTATTTAGTTATTTATTTTCAATTATTTTAACTTTTTGAATTTTCAATATATTAAAATATTAAAATTTGCATTATTAAGTAAGAATAGGTTGTCATCTTTTGCAATCATTCTTTGAATTTTGTTGGGATGTGCAATCTCATAAACTTAGTATAGTTGGAAGTATACAGTTTTGATGTTTAAATAAATGTTTTTCTCTAAAAACATACATTCGTATAAATACAAATAACTTCCTAATTAAATTTGTGATCTTCTCAAAACGTGAAAACAAATTAATTACAATGATATTTGCATTTGAATTATTAATAACAAGTTATCAATAGAATTTGCATTATTTACTTTATTAAGTAAGAATAGTTTGCATTTTTAAGTAATAGTAGTAGCTAATAGAGTAGTAGTAGCTAATAGAGTAGTAGTAGTTAATAGAATTGTAGAGTAATATTTAATAGAATTTGCATTATTAAGTAAGAAAAGCTTGTAAATCCTTCTTTGAATTTTGTTCGTATTTACAATATAAACTTGGTATAATTGGAAGTGTACAGTTTTTATGTTTAAATAAATGTTATTTTTAAAACTAAATTTTTAAAAGTCATAAATTGGTAGAATTACAAACAACTTCCTGATTAGGTCTCCTTAAATTCGTAGAAATACAAACAACTTTCAAATTTAATTTGTGATCTCTTCTGAAAACGCTAAAATAAATAAAATACGATGATAGTTGCATTTGAATAAAAATAATTTACTAATAACAGGTGATCAATAGAGGACAGAAAAGTTTCAGAGACGAAGTTTCTATTAAAGATAATAATAAGGAAAGTAGAAATAGATTGGTGCAAGTCAAAGAAGTGTAGATTTGAAAGAGCAAGATAAAACTTACTTTCTGGAGTAATTTTATCTTTCCTTGACAGCCAGATAAGCTAAGATTAGGATAAAAAAAATTAGAAAAGAACGAATGTTAGTTGCTTATGAGGGCACAATCTGAATATGAGAGAGAGAGAGAGAGAGTTGGTCAGATCAAACTGTTTTCCTACCTCCTGTGATGTGAGTAGAGGCCAGTCGAATGACCGATTCCATTGCACCCAGGAGTTGGACATTTGCTATCTGCAACAGACAGACAAACACAGACAAAAAGTTACTAAAACACGATCATGAAAAAGCAACACCACCTAAATACCATTTAGGTATATCTAGTATCTAATTGAAGATTCTTTAGATGATTGCTTTAAGTTTCAGAAATGGAGAAGATGAGTACGAAATCTACTAGAAAAACAGAACAAAAGATTCTCATTTTTATGCCCCCATATATAAGTTAGCAGAAAAATCTTCGTATTGGCAACGAGGTAGCAACTGACATACTTAGTCAGTTACTTGTCACATACTCAGCGGAGTTCTTAGGTGACAAAAGCCACGAAAACCTCCACATATTAAAATTGAAAGTCATTAAAAAATATAATTGCTAAAAAAAAGAAATTAAACTAAGAAGGAGTAGGTTTGGGTTTGACTTGTCGCTCTATGGCCATTGTTTACACACTTTACGATAATTAAACCGGGATCTACAGTTTAACGTGGATTCCAAACCACTAAAAACATCCATGCTACAGCCAGGATTCGAACCTGAAACTTGTGGTATCAGTGGCCAGAGCGCTGGCCAATTGGCCATCAGGCCACAGGAATGAGGAGGAGAGCGAGAGTTTCCAGATGCCATTCTGAGGGTGTTGGTTTCAAATTGAATGGAAAAGAAACGGCATTAGCCAATTAGCAGCTTAGAGAACCCTGTGATATGACAATTTATCGTCACTAAATGAACGATAATGCGGTTTTTCGTTTCTGTAATGCATTTAATTTGATTTCTTGTTTTTGCAATATGTTTCTTATTCTTTTGTATTAAAACATGCTTTCAACAAATTTTATACAAGTATTTTTGAACGTTAGTAATACTCATTGTTTGTATATTTAGTATTTATTAAAATTTATTTATTGTGTTCATTATGATAGAAAAATTACTTCTTTCATTTAAATTTTTTATTTGTGATCAAATAATTTTCTTAAAGAAGTTTGTTTTCACAGTAACACGATTTACGTCTAAAAACTCAATCATAGCACGCAAGAGTAGATACAGTTTTAATTCTATGAATCTCGACACATTTATTTATTTTTCGTTTTATTTTCTTTTGCATCATGAAAAAAAAAAAATCATTATTATTATTTTATTATTGTTTGCATAATTTTTTTTTTTAATTTTATATTTATTGATTGTTTTAACTTTTCACCTTTTGAAGCAATTCTAGGAGTTATTTTTTTCCTTTTTTATAACTATTCCATCCTTATTTCTTATTAGATGTGAAAAATTTAATTAATTAAAAATGAATTATATATATATAAAGAAATAATTAAAGAATTTATTCAATTCCATCCTTGCTGTAAAAGCGGCATTTTTTATTTTGAGACACATCAATACATATTACACTTTATGGGCTCCAATTTCACCTATATTAATAGTTGGTAATAGATATGAAAATACAAATTTCTCATTAATATTTATTTTTTTACATTAAATTTAATGTTAGAGATACATGGTGGCACATATGAAATTACAGATTTCTTATTAGCATTTATTTATTGTATTTAATTTAATTCAATAATATTGAAAAGAACAATAGGTTAAATTCAAGGCACTTTACCTTTGAGTGAGCCATCGGAATGGCTGCCCATGGAAATGTCATCGCCCATTGCTTCTATGCACGCAGAATTCAACATCAGAGAGGAACAGGTGTTATCCTCTTGAGAGCTGGTTCTACAACAAGTTTTACAAAACTTCATAAATTGTGAGAACAGGAATCTGATAACTATATATAACTTCTTTCTTTTTATTTAATTATAACAGCGAAATAAATGCTAATATATGTTGTTTCGATAAAATCGCAGAATAGGGGCCAATAGAATTTGGCGTCAAAAAACTTTTCGACGCCAAGTAAAGGGTTGCAATTTTAAGTGAAGTAAATTGCAAACAGTACAAGAATCCCCGGGTTACCATATTTGATTACTTTTCAACAGTTAGCGCCCCAAAAAAGTTGCCAAATCTCAATGGCCCCTATTTTGTGATTTGACCATTGTGCCAATTGAAGATTTTTAAAATCAAGAAACGTCATTGTGTTCAATATTTAGGCTCTATTTGAAGAAAATTTGGTAAAAATCTACAATTCTGTACTTTGAAAAGAAAGAAAACTTTTAAATCTATAAATATTCTGAGTGAAAAAGAACTTTTGTTATATTTCTAGTTCATGGTACGTTTTTGGCGACTTTTGTTTTTTTCTCGCCAAAAGAAGTTGATAATCAGAAATAAATTCTTTGTTTTCTTCATATATCTGCGTATTTGTAATTTCTCTGATTCACTAACTAATGCAACCTTAAAAATATTATCAACCTTTCGGGGGTACATTGCCCAGGATTTTATAGAAAAGTTGAGTAAATATCTAGAATCCTGTACTCTTTGTGCCAAATGCATCGTCAAGATGCCAAGGTGGCAAGTAAACATAATAATGAATGCTGGAGTTAGTTTTCGCGGTAAAACGATATTAAGCCAAATCCATCACTAAAATGCTAAGTTGCCAAGTAAACAAACTAAACGATTCCGTGTCTTTGTAAAACGCTATTTCGCCAAAATTCATTGTCAAAAATCTCTATTATACCAACATTAGCAGCCAAACGGCTATTACGCCAACTTTTATTACTTAAATTGCTTTTCCACCATAATTCATTTACATACATTTGTTACCTTTACTACAAATATTTGTTACATTTTCCGCGTGTGGTACATTTATAGTTTGTATGAATTTATTGTTGTTAGAATGAAATCTCAAAAAATAAAATTAAATCATAAAAATATCAGTATTCTTAAAAAATTAAGGATTTTATGTCTGGCTTCATTCACAACAACTCTAAACCATAAGTTACCCGAGAGAAAAAAAACAGTCAACCGGACCAGTAAAATTTAAAATTGATTCAGATTTAAATGTGGTGAAAATAAAAATTAGCAAACTATTTTTATCTTACATAATCAGATAATCAACGTACCCTAGATGTAATTCTGAATCCTTAGTGACATCGTCCCCTCCTTCATCGATAATTAAAGGATTGTCATCATCCGGTAGAGGCAGTAGATGATCTTCGTACTGAATTGGTCGTTCCTCTAACATGCTGAAACGTCGAGGTATGGTGCTGTGGGCTGGAACACAATTCAGAGTAAAAATTGACTCAAAATCATACAAAATGTTAATTAAAAACATTTATGAACATAGAAAAACATCAAAGTATTAATAAATAGTTCTAATTCTTGAAATGTGGAGTGAAAAAGTTTTGTCGCTTTTATACTTAGTGATTGAAAATATATTGAAACTTAATTATTTTCAATTAAGGATAGTGTTCTCTTTACTACGTGCTTTAATAAATTATATAAACCTGGGCAGTATCTGGTTATAATAGCTAGTATTTTTATAAAGGGTTTTAAGTAAAATAAAGTGCAATAATAATAAATAACGAAGTGCTAGTGTTAAAAAAAAAAAAGTGCTAAAAGTATTCTAAAAAAAATGTTGCAAGGTCAAATTATTATCTTTAAATATGTAAATCGTCAATTTCTGAATGTAAAGAAACATTATAATAAAATAAAATTAATTATAAAATCTAGTAAACATAAATAATACTATATAATAATATAAATATAGTACACACAAATTTTACAATATAGTAAAATAGTAAACGGAATAAAATAAAAATTGCGACATCTAAAAAAAAAAAATAATAATAATAATTTAATTAAATTAAATAATTTGCAAGGTCAAATTATTATCTTTAAATATGTAAATCGCTCGTTTCAATTTCGAATGTAAAGAAACATTATAATAAAATAAAATTAATTATAAAATCTAGTAAACATAAATAATACTATATAATAATATAAATATAGTACACACAAATTTTACAATATAGTAAAGTATAGTAAACGGAATAAAATAAAATTGCGACATCTAAAAAAAAAAAAAAAAAAAAAAAACACGTTGTAAATTTTTAACAAAAATAATTTTGTTTCCTACAAAAATACGCAAATATAATGCAAATAGGTGTTTTAGATTAGTCGAGTAATACATATATAAGTTATGTGGATTTAAATGATTTAAACATTTCTTGGCTCTGATGAAAATTACAGAAATTACTTTTTTTATTTAAAAAAAAAATTGTAAAGATGATAATAAATAACATTATTTAACAATAAATTACATTTATGTAGCAGACACAAAGAAAAACTACCCATAGAATAAAAATATATATAAATTTAGATTAAGATAAGTTAGAAAAAAAGGTTAAATAAAACAGAAAAAGCAGAGAAATAGAGGCTTGTAATAAGCGTCATGAAAAAAAGTAATAGAAAAATGGAGACAGAAAAAGAAGAAGAAAAAGAAGAGGCGAATAAAAGCGAAAAGTTCTAGAAGAGTAATCAAAAACATCAAATACGTTAAAAGGAAATGCACAAGAAAAAAATTTCGTGACAAAAGAAAAGGAAATAGCAGATAAATAAAATACATTTAGATGACTGCGGAAGAAAAATAATCGAATCGAAATAGGAGAAAAGTAGAGTGAAGATGCTAAAGTTACAGTTAAATAAAACGTGTTAAAGAATAGTAACAGATTTTTACTAAAAGTATATATAGTATACTTATAATAAACGTACCAAAATAGTAAGAATAAAAATAAATAAAGGAAAAATGTGCAAAGGTAAACATATTCAAGATAGAAAAAAGAAGAAATAAAGAGAGAATGTCAGAATTAGAAAGATTAAATACATAAAGATGAAATATATATAATATATATATATATATATATATGAAATGAATCTTTCTATGAAGGATATATATATATATATATATATAAATAAAGAGACACTGGGGGGGGGTAGTGTTACTCGCTACCAAAGCATATCTTCAAGTTGCACGTGCCTCCTGGGTAGTGCTAAATGAGTAACAGCAGTGCAGCCCTTGCTTATGGCATAAAGACTAACTGTCTCTGTATTGCCAGATGCATTAGAACAACAACAACAACACAAAGAGACACTTATACACCTTGACACACTACCCCCGAATCTTCTCGTTTCTGAAATCAGTGCCCAAAACGGAGGTTGTCAAGTGGATTTGAATTTAAGCCTACATTCACGATAGCTGTGCATGTGACTACTGCCCCTTAAATCGGACTCCTACATGCTGTACCCCTTTTTTTCTCTTTTACTATCATCTGAATTACCTGTTCGTATTTTATATATCTAAATATATATATATGGGAAAATGAGACAAATTCAAATGGTAGCTAAAGAGGAAAAAGAAAAATGAAAATGGAGTACAGGATATAAAGATCCGTTTTAAGGGTCAGTAGTAACATGAACAGCTATCGCGAAGGTGGGCTCAAATTCAAACGTCCCTGACGACCTCCGTTTTTGGCGTTGCTTTCAAAAACGATTTGATTCCAGTTGCAGAGTGTATAAAAAGAACCAGAAGATAATATCCTTCATCATCCATCGGTGGGCTATTAGTGGTATATTTAAATTAAGCACAATGTCCACCGATATACAAAAGCACGCAAAGAGTAGAGAGATAATATAAAAGTTATAGAAATTAAAAAGGAAATGTGGGAAAAAAATAAAGGGATAAGAGATAAGTCTAATGTTATAGATATCAAGTAAAAATATTATAGAAAGGAACCGTTAAAAAAAAAGGACATATAAAAATAATTTATAACTGCAGATAAGACTAAAGTTATAGAGTTCGAGTAAAATAAGTTACATAAAACAACAGGAAAAAAAAAAAAAAAAAAAATAGTGAAGGTAAAGGAAAATATAATAAAAGTATAGAAAAGATTTAAAAATAAAGATGAAAAGGCAGAAGAGATTGAGTAAGAAGTATAATAACAACAGAAATGTGATCTATAGATTATAGAAACGTCGTAATAAGTTAAGGAAATGAAAATGAAAATAACGTCAAAATTTAGAGAAAACGAAATAAAGAAGGAATAAAAGAAATAACGGAAAAAAATATAAGGAGAGAGAAAGGAGAAAGAAATGTGATAATAGTGAAGTGATAAGAAAAAGATATAATATGTAAAAGTGGAATATATTAGCTAGATTTTTTTTTATTATTAAATATTATTAAATAAATTTCTTTGTAAAAAAAGAGATGACCAGATTATGACCGTAAGTAAAGAGATAACACCAAACTTATAAAAGTAGAGTCAAATAAGGTAATAAAGGAAAGAATAGGGGGAAAAAAGGATAAAGTGAAGATGGCAAAGGAGAAGTTATTAAAAGTATATTCAAAAATAAAGATAATAAGGCAGAAGAGATCGAGAAAGAAGTAATAAAAGAATAGTAATGTGATATGCAACTTATAAAACGTAGTAAATTAAATTAAGGAAAGGAAAATGAAAATAATGTAAAAGCTGTAGAGAAAACGAAAAAAATAAATGAATAAAAGAAATAAGCGAAAAAGAAAACATAAAGATAAGAGAGAGAGAGAGAGAGAGAAAGGAGAAAGAAATGTGATAAAAGTGAACTGATAAGAAAGATATATAAAAGTGGAATATATCAGGTAATTTTTTGTTACTATTAGATATTAGATATTAGTTAAATATTATTAAATAAATTTCTCTGAAAAAAATCACCAGAATATGACTACAAGAAAGAGATGACACTAAATTTATAAAAAGTAAAGTAAAAATAAATTACAGAAACGAGCAGATTAAAAAAAAAAAAAAAAAAAGAATAAAATTATTGGAAAAAGAGGTATATTGCCAATACATAAAAATGATTTAAAAATTATAATAAGGATAAGTGATTATAAAAACAAATCAAGAAAAATTCGAAACTAACAGAGACGTGAATAAAAAAGGAAAGAAGGTTTAAGATAAGTGTAAAAAAAAAAAAAAGAAAAATGTAGAAAGCTAAAGTAAGAGAGAAAGATTCAGGGAAAACAGATAATGCATAGAAGATATCTTCTCTTCTATCTATATATATATATATATATATATATATATATATATACATAAAAGAGAATATATCTAATATACACACATATATATATATATATATATATATATATATATATAGTAAGCTCATATAATAGAGTAGAGAAAGATAATATAAATGTTACAGAAATAAGGTAGTAAAATAAGTTACAAAAAGTACATCTTAAAGAAACAGAGTGATAAGAAACATGAAAACAAAGCTTATAGAGTGAAAAAGGAAAACAAAAATATTACAATTAATACAAAACTTTACAAAAATAGATAAGATATAACGATAAAAAAAATATTCCTACGTAAAGATAAAAAGAGACAACAACAGAAGAGATAACATCAAGTTTATAACAACAAGTTAAAGGAAAGGAAAGAAAATGTAAGGAAGCATAAAAGGACATGAAAAGAAAAAGATAAAAAGGAAGAAAGAAAGGAAGTAAAGAAAGGAAGGTTGGAAGAGAGAGACTTTAAAAACAGAAGAGAGAGCAAGGATGAAGAAGATGCGGAAGAATATCTGATTGAAATATTTAGATATCTGAATATAATAAGGATAACAGGCTATAAAAACAAATCGATAAAAATTCAAAACTGACAGAGACGGAATAAAACAAAGTGAAGAAATAACGAGAAAAATGAAGAGAAGTTTAAGGCAGGTGTAAAAAAAAAAAAAAAAAAAGTTAAAAGAGAAAGAAAGAAGGGAAAGATTCAGGGAAAAAGATCATGCAAAAAGATATCTTCTCTTTTGTATATATATATATATATATATACATGGGGCTATCAAAATAATGGAAACACCTGTGAATAAAAAGTGACATTATTGAATGCACTTCGTAAGCATTAAAAATATAATAATAGCTACCAGTTTTTTTAAGTAGAATAAATCTAATAGTATGTATCTCTATATGTAGTAAGTTCAAATAATAAAGTAAAGGAAGATAATATATATGTTACAGAAATGGTTTAAAATAAGTTAAAAAAGTACATGTTAAAGAAACAAGAGTGATAAGAAGGTTAAAAAAAAAAAAAAAAAAAATAGGAAAACAGAGCTTACAATTAATGCAAGAAAAAAAATAGATAAGATATACCGATAAAAACAAAAACAGAAAGATAACATCAAGTTTATAACAACAAGTTAAAGGAAAGGAAAAAAAAAAAAAAATGAAAGGGAACCATAAAAGTAGAAAGAAAAGAAAAAGATAAAAAATCAAGTAAAGAAACAAAGGTTGGAAGAAGAAGAGAGACTTAAAAGTGAGAGAAGAGAGAGCAGGGATGAAGAAGATGCGGAAGAGCAGAAAGCATCCTTACCGTGCGGTGACAGGGCGCACACCTGCGTGCTTTCGGACGACGTGAAGTCCGTGTTGGTGGAAGTTGTGGAAACTTTCCTCGCCCCCTCCACCAATAGCAGATCCTCGTCCTCGGGGTGGGGGCAGCGAGTCCCCTGACAGCCACGTCCACCCCCACCGGCGCCAGCCTGCTCCCCTCCCTCCCCCGGCCTGGCGGTGGGGGGAGAGGAGGCGGGGGGAGGAGAGAGGGGTGGGGGAGCGGATCCCGAAGATCGGGATGGGGAGGAGGCGGGGATGGGGAGGATTCGGCAGAGTTGTACTTGTCCTCCTCTTCCGGAGAGCACTGCAAAAGAAACACAGAAAAAAGATGGAAGGTTAATCATTCTGCGATTTTCTTCTGTTTGCTGAGTGGAAGATGGCAGCAGGATATTATTATTTTACTGGGTGGGCTGTTATGTCAGTGGGCTACTTTTTTTCTCACATTTGTGAGTTTTCCTTATTTAGAAAGTTTTTTACATCTTTTCCTAATAAATATTTGTTTTGTAGAATGAATCTTTTGTTGTACTTACAACCAACGATATTTTACAAACGTCAACATGATTTCTTATGTTTATTTTATTTTCTTACCCCACTTTGTAGACAGCAACATCTAGACCAAGTCCAAGAACCCGTGGTCTCATGGAAAGAGGGATTGCAGCTTCTGTCGTGTCGAAGCACCAGCAGACTGAAGTCTGATTCGGCTTCGTGTCACTGAAGAGGGAGGGCATTGCCTTCCTGAGGACTTTAGGGGGTGGAATTACCCAGCATTTGAGTATCATATCATACGGGAGAAACCGGAAACTCCCACCAGGTAGTCCAACGAACGAGGCTGAATATCACAAATGCCATCGAGTCTTCTTGCTTTGAAATAGTGTCTAGAACAAAGCCGCCAGAGGACTGAATCTCCCCTCCCTAATGCTCACTAGCGGCGGGCGTTGTCACTCAACCACAAGTCAGGCAATATGATTTATAATAAAATACATTAAACTTTCAACTATACGCCAGGTAAAAGACATGAAAAACTCAAATAAATGAAAGACGCACAGTTAAAGATCGATATTTTCTGAAGCCTAATAAAAATGTTTGTTTTGTGCACTGCATCTTTCTGTAGTGCTTTTACAACACACAATATTTTACAAACGGTAAAATCATTGATAATATTTATTATAATAATACAATAGTCTCTCATTTATATGCCAGATCAATTAAACTCATACAAATTGAAAAACTCAAATAAATGAAACTTGCACTGCAAAAGATCAGTGTTTTCTGAAGCTTAATAGAATGTTTGTTTTGTACGCTGAATATATCTGCTGTACTTCTACAATAAGCAATATCACTAGAAGTATTTGTTATAATAATACAATTATTATTTGATGATATATTGATTGAAAGCAGAGATAAAATATCTTATAAATGAGAGAGACGCATAACTGAATACTGCCATTTTTTGAAACCAAATGAAAATGAAAAAATAATATTGTTGTTTGTTACCCCACTTGGTCGACAGCAACATCTAGACCAAGTCCATGAACCCGTGCGTTATCAAACAATGGAAAGCCACTTCAGGACTTGAGCACAACTGGCTCTTCTGGCACCCAATGTAAGTCAAGGTATGGGTAGCAATTTTTGTTTTTATTCAAATCTGCTTCGCGAAATTGAGCTATAGTGGTAGGGTTGCACTTACTTTTCACCTGTCATTCGAACCCCGTTTGGCGAAAAATATTTTTTGGCGCCCGATCCCTACGGCCTTTATTCTGCTATTTTAATGCATTTTTTTAACATAATCATTGAGTACTTCAGTATGAAAAGAAATTTTTTTTTTTATGATGCCAAATTTTGTACGATGTATATCATTGTAATGTTTAAAACAAAACTCCACATTTCCCAAATTGAACTAATGGAACCCTAAATTAATTGATATACTGGAGGTTGCAACGTTGGCGAATTCTTCGGCGTTCAACCGTTTGATTATAGTGAAAAATGAGACGTACTGGCCTCCTGTAGCAGATCATGTCCTGTGGCAAGGGTTGCGTGCCGAATGAAGCTGCAAGTATGTTGGCGCACTCTGCCTCGATCTTTAGCAAGCTCTCCACGTCGTACTCCTTCGTGGATCTCTTCGTCTCTTGTCGAGCTGTGGGGAAAAAATACATTCTTGGAGCATAGTAGGTTGCACAGATTGTTGAAATGCTGTCATGCAAATGATTTTATTGTTATATTTTTCGAAATCATTGAAACTTATCATGACAATTTGCTTTTACCAATCTTGTTCTTAATTGTTTTCAGTGGAAATGACGTGAAAATTTAAATAAATTAAAATAACAAGATTAGTGAGAGCATATTTTCAATCAGTATCATTTTCAGGTGAAAGGCTGCGAAAAAGCTACACGCGGTAAAATCAGAACAGGAGCTGTGGGGTATTGGCGTCAAAAATTCTTTTCATCGACACTCGCCAAGTAACGGGTTTCAAATGTAGAAGTGAATTGCAAAGAATACAAGAAACCACGGTTACTGCATTTAGCGACTTATCGCTCAGTTGGCGCCACAAAAAAAGTCGCCAATTCTCAACGGCCCCTATTTTGCGATTTGGTCCCACACTCTGCAGTATCAGATTCAGAACTTTTAGTTCCCGCTCCTAGAAAGTGCTATGGTGTTTTTTTTTAAATAGAAATTAAGTGCATATGAAAGAAAACAAATATTTTAAAAGAAAAATATATTTTTAAGGAAAATATATATAAAGAAAAAATATTCAAAAGTCGGAAATATTAAGCAAACAAATAATAATAGTTAAAATTAAAAAAACAAAAAAACAATTACAATCAGTAAAAAAACCAGTTTCATGGTTAACAATTTGCTTAAATTTTTATGTTGTTTTTTCATGAATTTATTTAAATATGTTAGTTTTTCAAACTGATGAAAATAGGCAAATTAATTGCAATTCAATGTCAGTTTTGTATCATTACGAATTAAAGAAATCACTACTAAAAGCGAAACATATTCTATACAGGCTTTGTTTTATGTGCGCAGGACATAATTGTGATTATTTTTAACTTAACAAAGCATTTTAATTATTTAAATGTGTAATTTAAAAATCTACAATATCGCAAGAGGTAAAAACATGAAACTAAACATTCGTAGATTCATAGCTTTCAATAATTTACATTTTCATAGTTGTAAATAATTTACTTTCTTATTTAGTTATATTCGGTCAGTTCCGCTATGGCGGGTCGTACTTTATTTCCAAGCTATCCATGTTGATTTTATTACAGTAAAAGGCTATATTTGATCAATATTTATCCTGAATTTATGTTTATAATCTAAATAATCAGTATTTTATACATAAAGTGTAGACATTTATTTTGTCTTATGGTTTTGTATGCACAATTTTTTATGATCTTATTGTTTTTTTTGCACATTTTTAGAAAAGAATTTAATTGGGATTGCAAATTCACAATTATCTTTCAAAAAATGTTTATTAAAATACTTTTAAATGTGGATTGCAATAAGTATTACAATCACTGATAAATAGTTTTAGAAATAAACTTATATATGTCATCTACATCAAAAATGTTTTTTGATTTAACACATACGTAAATTTGATTCGAATTATTCTTTCTATTTGTTCCTCAGAACAATCCACGAAATGCATTAACTGATATACTACATTAAATGAATTCAGTAATAGCTTTAGCAGACAGTGAAAACAAGAATATTTTATAATACAATATTAAAGATTTAACTATTTTACCATTATTTCTGTTCTCGTCTGTAAACTTGACATCTTTAAAGTTAATGGCTTCTTGTTGAGAAGTGGAAAAATTAAAAGTAGTAGGTTTGGCCTCAATTTTGGTTTCATATTTGATAGGCAACGATTGGTAAGGTCTGGAGCACATGTTTACAGATGAGTTATTCGAATATGAAACTTCTGGTGCGTTCTTTTCATAGCGGGGGCAAGTAAAGACCTTCCTGCCGAATTTTCTACCACAGAATTGTTGTTTGGAAATCCTGCCGCTAAGCTTCGCAAGGCCTTCCTGTGCTTCCTGAACTCGCTTGAGATCTTCAAATGAGTTCATGTCTGCATTATTAAATTGTCCTGTTTTAACTTTATGCACTGCGAACTGGTGGAACACCTGTTTGTACTCTTGGGGAGCAGTTACGTGATTGACTAGATATGTATTTGGTTTATTGTCACAGTTTTGTATGTTAAAATTGTTGAGATGAAAGTTTTTTCTTCTTGTTTGATTGCGTGATGGTTTTGGTAAATCCCTTGTTTCTGTACAGAGAGGCATCTGGGATTCGGTTGTTTTTTACTCGTTTGCTTACCATTGCCATTTCGATTAAAAAAAAACACTATTTTGTTTGACATTTGTCTGTAAAAACTGTTTTTGATCTTGGTTTTTGATACCCGCCATCTCTGAATGAAAGTTAATTGGGTTGTTTTGCACTTTGTTATGAAGCAGTGTTTGTCCGTTGTTCAACCTTGCCTCTGCGTAGTTCGTTATGCATTGAGTGTTCCTTGCGTTGTTTTGCAACGGGGATGGGAAATTATTTATTTGCCTGAATTGAAATTCTCTAGCGGGGGTGGTTGGGGTAGTGGTGGTTGGACTGTTGTGTGTATAGTCACGCTTCCTACAGGAATTCCACAAAAAGTATTTTGTGGTTCAGAATGCGGTACTATTGCTGGACTTTCTATTGTGCATTCTATTTTAATAGGTATTTCAGTTGGAATCTCTTTTTTGCATTCAGTTGCAAACAGTTGGCAATGATTCCGGTTCTTTCCAATGATTTCTAGTTGGTTGATCTTTATTTTCGATAACTTGAGGAACCTGGCATTTGTTTTTACACATCTCCCCACTGTCCATAGATTTCTCTTTATTGT
This sequence comes from Caerostris extrusa, assembly GCA_021605095.1. Classification (NCBI taxonomy): domain Eukaryota; kingdom Metazoa; phylum Arthropoda; class Arachnida; order Araneae; family Araneidae; genus Caerostris; species Caerostris extrusa. The sequence goes on from BPLR01020728.1 coordinate 98,690, forward strand.
CAGGCGATGGTTTCTCATCGCATTCTTTTTGGTGAAACATCCATCTTAATTTGAGTTTCTTTCTTTTTTGGCAGTATTTTGCACCATTGATTCACTTTTTAACTCCTTTTGTCTGTTTGGCTTCATTTGGCGAAACGTTCGTTGCGGTTAATGCAAACTTTCGTCACTGTTGGCGATTGCTTTGTCCTTCAGACTTTTACCTTCTGATTCTCCCCTCCATTTTCGGTCTTCGATTTAGTCTTCTTTTGTGCGTTTAAATTGTCATCACTTTTGGGTTTCGGAGAAGAACAATCTGATGTACCTTTCACCTCACCGTTTTTCGACAAGGCGTTCGATTTTGATTCGATGGCCTCACTCGAATCACTGTCCGGGTCTTCCATTTCGTACTTTATGCCCTTAGAATAGACAGAGATGAGCTGCTACTGTTGTTAGCACCACTTTTGAATCGTTTTTCGTTCTGCAGGGCATTTGGCTTCTTCTGAAGGTTTTTTGTATCGTTTTCTTTCGATTTTCCCGGCGGCGAAGCTGCAGTTCTGCAAGTGGTGTTACTCGGATTGCTGTCTTTGAATTTTGGCGAAGATCTGCTGTTATCGTCCTCTATCTTGATGGTGACAGTAGAATTCTGAGTTTTCCTGCAATTCACTACCGGTGAACTTGTGGTTCTTGAGGAGACGACCGTTTCCTGGAGTTTTCGGGAGCGCTTTTCTGGATTTTCTTTGGAGTGTTACTTCCGGAATCTATAAAAATGGAATATTTAAAAGTTGATGAAGATTAATTTTCTAAAAAATATTCTAATCAATAGAAATTAATATTCTGGGTAGACTTTTTAAAAGTATCCTAAATGTTTGTAAAACTATATAAATTGAACCTTAAAATTACTTTACTAGAAAATATATTTTGCAATTGTACTTCAACGCTTAATTTTTTTCTCTAGAAAATATTACTGTTGTTTATTTAGTATTTACATTTCATTATTATTGTTATTGTTTTGATTTTTAGCCCATTGTATCTCATTTTTGTGCTGTTTGACTTTTTTTAAATGGATGAGATTTTTAAATTCTTCTAAATTTAAATTTCTAAAAAGTTTAAAAGCATTTAAATGAATTTAAGTAAGAGTTTATGAAATAATTTAATTAGGTCGTACGCATTTAAAAATGACGTATAAGTAGTGACTAGTATTCCTATATTATCGCAATTAAAGTTGATGTTTTACGTTTTTTACATCTAAAAAGAAAGAGAGGAAATCGTTATTTTTATCCTGATAAATATTTTTTTTGTTCTAATGCAGCTGGCATACACATAGACAATTGCCTTTGATGCCTTACGAGTAAGGCAAGCTCTGCACCGAAGTTACTCACTTAGCACTACCAAGGAGGCGTGTAGCTTGAAGAAAGCTACGAACGCGGAGTAACAGTACTTCGGCAACGCTCTAAGATCATGCTAGACCTGGACCTACGGTTTAAAGTGAATTCCTAACCACTACACTCGAACCCGAAACCTGTGGCACCGAGCGCCAGAGCACTAGCCACTATGATTAATAATTAATTAAATCTTTATTTTTATGACTAATAATGAATTATTTTAAAATGTCTAAACACTACACTTGAAACATCTCTAAGATTGTTTTGTATTATATTAAATAAGCTATTAACGGCAATATTTGAAACTGCCAGAAAACTTTAAACCTTTTAATAAAAATTCAAATCCAGTCTGAGATGAATCTATAATTACTTCTACAAAGAAATTTTTAGATAGATTCACAACAATTTTTGGGTAATCTTTTGAGGATTAATTCAAATTAGATTTGATATTAAACTTTCAACTAGCCAGAGAAAGACAACATATAATTAAAGATTAATCTGCCAATCCTGGGAATATACTTTATTATTAATTAGATTCACAACACTTTTCGATTAATCCTCTGCAGGATTAGTTTAAATTGGATTTAATATTAAAAATTTCAACCAGCCAAGGAAAGACAACATATTATTAAAGATTAATCTGCCTATCTGCCTGGGAATATACTTTACTATTAATAAGATTCATAACAATTTTCGATTAATCCTCTGGACGATTAGTTCAAATTAGATTTAATATTAAAAAAATTTCAACTAGCCATAGAAAGCATATCATTAAACATCATATCATTAAAGATTAATCTTCCAACTAGGAATATACTTTACGATTAATATGCGATTTACTTTTATTATCAGATGTCTTCCTGTGGTTCCTTTCGTCTTCGAGGTTTCTGAAGAGGACTTGCCACCGCCGTTGACCAGGCTGAGCTTGCCGGTGGACTCCCCTTTCGAGCGGTCACTTTGGGTCCTGACTGTGGACCATGGCTAGATGCTGCTGCTGATCTCTTTTCTGCTTCCTGATGGACTTTGGCAGGTTCGGAGGGGGCTGATCGTTTCTGCTCCGACCGCCGGGTCTTCGCCACCGAATGTTCGGAGCCCGAGTTGTCCAGCAGTTTCCTTTTCTTGGCCGCCAGAGGACAGCCGGCCACCCTGTCACAAAATCATCAGCGTCAACAGAGATTTCTAATCTGAATTTTTTTCTTTCTTTAAATTTGATGCACATACATTTGGAGATAAATTTTTCATCAATTAAGATGTGGAAAATATTAAGAACCGGACACGATTGTCTTTATGGAACACCTAAACAGGATAAGTGTCCTCGCCTCGAACACTTGCTCAATATGTAGAGCTGGAACAATGGATTCAGAACATCTTTTGAAATGGCCAGGACTGAACAGGGAAGCTCAGCGCCAAGGAGAAGTCTTACAGTTGTATTATCAAGCCAGATTAATCATGGACTGAAATAAAGTACCTACCCCTTTATTTACACTCTCCCCTTTGACTTTTTGTGGTGTGTGAGACCGACTTATTATCGATTACAGTCTTACTATATCTTTACTTTGTTCTGCTTGTTCCTTCTTTGTGTGTGATCCTTATTGTAATGTATTGGCTTCCAATAAAGCCATATGTTACAGCAACAACAGATATGGAGGATTTTGTGGTACTTCCGAATGCACCCCGACATTGGTATATCCTTTGGTTTGAGATAAGATTCATCCTTCCGTATTAGGACTTCCTCGTCGAAGTGCACTAGTTGTTCACAGAAATGTTTTCAAACATTTCTACTTCAAAATTTGCTTCTTTCCTTTACGTCAAGGGTTTCGCAATAGCTGTGATTTTTGAGCTGCCACATTCAACTCCCTTAAAAACTTACTCACTCAATTAGCCAACAGCCCTAATATCTCTCTCTTTTTCCGCACAGCTATGTTGTGCGCGTATTTAAACTTGTGATTTTCTTACCACCCTTCTCCTCCTAGTCCAGTGGTCTCCAAAGTGGGGTATAGGCACTCCAAGGGGTACACCAAACATGTAGATGTGTCACAATCACTTGTGAGTGTATGGTCTGTTTCCATGTGGGAACGATGTTCTCTCATTGGTTGATGTGTCTGATTTCAGTAGCGAGGGCTACCAACCAGATTTTTCTTATATAATTAAATAAACGCAATCACATTGTTCACATTCAATGCTTAATATATGCATAGCGTTTAAAATGTTTTCAATTATATTCCTCACATTCAATGCTTAATGTATGCCACCAAAAAAAAAAAAAAAAAAATCAAAAAAGTTCCACCGATTTTTCCCGTCCAATTTGGTATAACCTTGCCGTGGTGGTTGGGCTTTCCACTAAGTGTCACAACTGTTGAATGACTTGGAAGTCATTTTTTCCGCCAAAACGCCGAGACAATCAAGCACCTTGAACAAACACTACAGTTGATTTAATGTACAACTTATGTATGCCAAATACTCTGTAATTTTGATTCAAAATATCACTGGCAAACCGAAATCACTTTCTTTATGTCGCTTACAGCGCCATCTATTAATAGACTTTGGAGCTTTTTTTTTTTGATGCTGTACTGTTTCCCTTTTTTCAAGTATCTTCATTTGAGCTATTATGATGATTGGTTCTTTTTTATAGTATTTGAAAGTAGGACTTTAATTATAATCACCCTGTATAGCATCGATCTTATTGGAATCATATTTTGAAAAGATGACTTCAAATTCAAGGTTTATCATTGTATAGTGGTTGTATAACTTTTAAGAAATAAAATTTTCTCATTTCTAGAGAGCAATACCGAGAAAAGTTATTCCAACCAATACATGCGATTGTTTAAAACTAGAGACAGCAGCATACTATTATTTTTAACAAATTAAATAATTGACATAAAATATATTGATATGAAAAGAAAATAATTTTCATTTTGTTAGTTCTAAATTTAATCAAAATAACTGGCAATTAAAAATCTAAATTACTGATATATCTATATATATCAAATTTATAAGAAAAAATTCAAAAACTTGCTTACGTTCTGTGTTTGGTAAATTTCCCATTGATGTGACCAGACCCATCACAACCTCTAGTAGGGCAGCTGGAATAACAAGACAAGCAAAAATTACTCACAAAAAGGCTCTCAACCAAACTACTTTCTTAACCGGTTCTATTAACAATACAAGAGCTACATATGTAGCTATTAGATATTATGAAAAAAAAAATCAATAATTTTTTTTTTTTATTCTTTTTAAATTTTGAATTTTTATGGACTGTAAATTTCTCATAATCTATGATTCTTGTATCTGGTAAAAATAAATATTTTAAAACGATAAATGGACAGCAATTTCATTAAACAGCATCTTTTGGATATCTTTCTAAGGGTAAGCCTTCTTTGTATTATATCAACCAGCATATTATCATTACCAAAAGTTAACCAACATGCTTCTTATATCTTGTAAAAATAAATATTTTAAAGCAATAAATGGACAGCAATTTCATTAAACAGCATCTTTTTGGATATCTTTCTAAGGGTAAGCCTTCTTTGTATTACATCAACCAACATATTTTCATCACCAACAGTTAACCAACAACATGTTTCTTATAGCTGGTAAAAATAAACATAGACAGCAATTTGATTGAACAGCATCTTTTGGGATATCTTTATAAGGCTAAGAATTTGTTGTATTATATCAATCAACATATTATCATTAACAACATTAACCAACGATGATTGTAAAATAATCATCTCCAAATGATTATTTGTAAAATAATGAGATCGAGATGATACAAATGATTATTTTGTAAAATTTAGTTATACAAACTATATTTTACAAATAATCCTCTCCATAAATGTTGTTTCATTTTTATTCTCATTAACAAACATATCTAATATATATATATATATATACACGCTACGAACAAACAAACGAACTAAAATATTTCCCCAGAGCTATCCGAGCCAAAATCTCGCTTCATCTAGATCATCAACAACTTCTTAACTAAAAACTCTGCAGTAGAGTTTTTAGTACGAATCAATAGAAGAATATAGCACCCGAATCAATAGAAGAATATAGCGCCCGAATCAATAGAAGAATATTTAACGGATATTAGTTTAGTAGTATTTAATGGATATTACCATTTAATGATGAAGCAATACCAGATGAATATTTGTAAAATTTAGTTATATAAACTAAATTTAAAGTATTTCTGGATATGATTATTTGTAAAATTTAGCTATACAAACTATATTTACAGTGTTTCTAGAGATAAGTATTAGTAAAATTTAGTTATACAAACTAAATTTAAAATGTTTCGGAGATGATTATTTGCAAAATTTAGTTATACAAACTAAATCTACAGCGTTTTTGGAGATGGTTATTTGTAAACTTTAGTTATACGAACTAAATTTAAAGTATTTCTGGAGATGATTATTTGTAAAATTTAGCTATACAAACTAAATTTACAGTGTTTTCGGAGATGACTATGTGTAAAATAATCATCACAAATAATCATTTCCAAAAACTCTGTTTCATTTTTATTCTCATTAGCAAACAAATCTAAAAAAAATATAGTACATGCATCGAACAAACAAACGAACTGAAATATTTCCCCAGAGCTATCCGAACCGAAATCTTGCTTCATCTAGATCATCAACGCTTCTTCACTAAAGACTCTACTGCAACAGTCTTCTCCAGAAACGCAGCGCCGAATCAATAGAAGAGTTTAGTAGTATTTAATGGATTTTACCATCTAATGATGAAGCAATACCAGATGAATATTTGTAAAATTTAGTTATATAAACTAAATTTAAAGTATTTCTGGAGATGATTATTTGTAAAATTTAGCTGTACAAACTGAATTTAAAATGTTTTTTGGAGATGATTATTTGTAAACTTTAGCGATACAAACTAAATTTACAGTGTTTTTTTGGAGATGATTATTTGTAAAATTTAGTTACACAAACTAAATTTACAGCGTTTTTGGAGACGATTATTTGTAAAATTTAGTTATACAAACTAAATTTAAAAAGTTTTTTGGAGATGATTATTTGTAAAATTTAGTTACACAAACTAAATTTACAATATTTTTGAGATGATTATTTGCAAACTTTAGTTACACAAACTAAATTTACAGTGTTTGTGGAGATGATAATTTGTGAAATGTATTTATACAAATTAAACGTAGTGTTTTTGGTTTTTGGTTTGTCGCTCTACGGTCATCTTGGCTAAACAGACCGGGACCTACAGTTTAAAGTCGATTCCAAACCACTAAAAACATACATGTCACCGCCGAACTCGCACCGAAACCTATGGTACAGAGCGCCAAGGGCTAATCACTCGGCCATCAGGCCCCCAGTGTTTTTGGAGATGATTATTTGTAAACTTTAGCTATCCGAACTAAATTTACAGTGTTTTGGAGATTATTATTTGTGAAATTTAGTTGTATAAACTAAATTTAAAGTATTTTTTGGAGATGATTATAAACTAAATTTTACAAATAATCATCATCTCCAAAAACACTGTTTCATTTTTATTCTCATTAGCAAACAAATCTAAAAAAGTATACATGCATCGAACAAACAAACAAACTAAAATATTTCCCCAGAGCTATCCGAACCGAAATCAAGCTTCATCTAGATCATCAACGCGTCTTAACTAAAGACTCTACTGCAACAGTCTTCTCCAGAAACGCAGCGCCCGAATCAATAGAAGAGTTTAGTAGTATTTAATGGATTTTACCATCTAATTAAATTTATTTTCTGTATAAACGAGTTCTCTTCTTCGCAGAAAATCGATTTCCAGGAGCTGATAGAGTGTAAAAGGGGGAAGAAGATGGAGCTATGATTAGATCTCCGAATAAATAGTCCGAGGGGTTTGCAGCGTGGAAAAGAGCGCAAATTATTTTCATTTCAGCGAGTAATTTGAATTGATATTTTGATTGAAAGACTCAACTCGATTACTGCGCCGGTATAAATTACCTTTAGGGGGACTTCGATATCTTTCTGATTGCAATATCTGGACGGAGGAAATAAATTTCAAATCGATGCAGTTTTTCTTTTAAGAAAGATTTTGTAAATGAATATTATAAGGATTCAGTATCGAAAAATAATGTCAAAGATTAAATAAATAAAAAAGTCATTTAATTTTTTTTCTGAAGTCATTTATTTTCTGTTCTGCAATTTTTGGAACCTGTATGAAATTTCTTTTGAAATTCTAATAAAAAATATGCTATGAATATTTAATGATATAGTAACAAAATAATTCAAACTGCTTTTTAAATATATACAGATATATTGCTTCATAATAAATGTAACGATTTTAGATTCTTTAAAATGGAGAATAAAAAAAAACTAATTATTAATTTGAAAGTCATAGTCATAGGTTATAACAAATTTATTAATGAATAGAAATTGTAAAATATAATTTAGTAAAGTCTTTTAAAAATTTTCTTTTCAGAAATATTTGTCTATAATGAAACGTCTCGACCTGTACTAGACCTATAACGGCTTCAAGAAGAGGCCCATTTTCACGTTTATGACAAAAACACAAATAAATATCACTTTGTAACTTTTTTTAAAATCACATTGTAAACAGGCGGAATCACTTTCGAGAACAACAACAACAACAACAACAACAAAAATACTTCTGGTCGACTCATCCCAGAACTCTCTCTCTTCACTAAAAACCTCTTTTAAGATAATCCGTCAAGAAGGAAGCGATGCGTTTTCCCTCACTTCTTATTGGAGTAGACATTTCTTAGCTCGTTGTCTATCACTAATCACGACGGAACAACTCATGGCATAGTTCATATTCTATCTGTAGTTGTTTTGACCTGTGACGGGGGCACAGATTCTCTAATTTGCTGAGTTTCATTATGCATGATACCGAGTATCTGCTATCAGATTTGAGTGACAGGTTGTTCTCACACAAAACACTAATTGCATGTAATATAACTACTCACAATACATCTTGCCTGCTGTCAAATTTGAGTGATGGGCTGTTATATATTTGTCAAATAGCATACATTCCTCTCTCCTGGGAATGAAATGTTAGAACTCTTCCCGTGAGATAAAAATGTTACAATAATAATTTAACGAGCAGTAAAATTCTAAGTATTTATTAATCCATATTATGATATGTAGTAGAAATTAAATTAAATGACAGAAAAAAAAGGAAAATAAATCCCTAAAAAGAAACTTCTGTTTCTATATAATAGAGTAAACCTAAAAATGTTAGAATAGTTTATTTTTCTGAATTTTTCTGATAGTCAATTAATTTCATTTTGTTTATTTTATCCCTCTACTGTCATTTTTTGAACACGAGAACAAATTATTCCTTTAACATTATTAAAAATTCTGCAAGTTTAAATATTTTTTAGATTCTTATATATAAATATACATTCATTTTCACTTGATCGATGGTATTTTAAAATCGACTTTTTCTACATATAAATTGTAATATCCAAACAATTATGTATGATGAGAAGATAACAAGGAAACGGATATTCATAGACTACTTACCAAAATGGTTTCTTGAGAAGAGCCTGGAAGATAAAAATAAGAGGATTGGACTTTTTAGACAATCATGCACCATAAATAGACGAGTGCAATCAATAAAAAACATTAAACAACTAATTTAATGATTAATAATTAAACATTAAATTAGTTAAAGACAGCAATAGTACATACCTGCAGGACCTCTGGATCGTGTATTCGGACGAGAGTCGTCAACCTGTAAATAGTCACATGCTGATTTAATTTTGTTATTAGAACTTTATCATATGCATTGATGTTATGTCTTTATTTCATATATTATATATTTTTTTCAATAAGAAGTCATTTACTCTTAGCCGATGATTCCATGAAGTTTGCTGACTTGAATGAAGGGTGGATCAAGTTTTGTTCATTTTCACACTACAGTTTAAAGGAAGGGATAGTGTGCTGGGATTCTGAACTACTACTAATACTACCACATCACGGTGCCTAGAGCTGAGTTGCCCTTTTACAGTTTGGGAATAATGTTGGTGAGAGGTGGGCTCCGTGACGTGAGACCGGGACCTACCGCATAAAGTGGATTCTGAACCACTACAAACATTCATAGCCCCGCCGGGACTCGAACCCGAACTTATGGCACCGAGCGCCAGAACACTAGACACTCGACCACGGGCTTGTGAACTAAGGGATGCAGGTTCGAAGCTGGAATAAAGATACCGAAACTGAAAGTTATATCAATGTCAGTGATAGTCAATAAATCCCAGGAAATACTCCATTTGGCTTGAGGAGGAGGGGTTGTGAACTTCCTCGGTGACACTCTTTGTGTTGTTCTTTTAAAATTTGTGGTGACAAAGATATAGCTGTAGTATAGTCTTCCTTAATAAAGTTGAATCTGCAACTCATAATTTTCGACAGTTAATTTTTTAGTATATATGGTGCGCACATAATGTATTTTTTTTAATACATTGGTTTTCTACTTTTGGCCACTATAAAATAAATATATTTTGTAAGTGTGATAAATCTCACGGCCGGGAAAATATTGAAGACAGGACGCGGGTTGGCCACCACTGATTTCAAGCATGAAAAAAAAAAAAATGTTTTTAATTCTGAAAAAGAAAAAAAAGTAGTTGAAACATTTTTGAAAAAATATTGAAAAGAGTGTAAAGAAAATGGTATTATACTTATTTTTAAATTTATTTCATTTATGATTTGTGAAGTGAAAGTTATAAACTTCTTTTAAAAATATATTGAATTTCAAAATGAAACCAACTTTATACATAAATAAAAATAAATTATATATTTATTTAATTTACTTACCTTGCTCATTTATGTACAGTTGAACCTGAAATGAAGTAGAAGTTCTGTTATAGTCACACATTATTACTGATTAAATGAAGTTATCTATTTTTAATATTTAAGTTCAATCATATTCATAACAATCGAAATTTTGTTTTCAAATTGTTTTTGAACATGCAAATTTTTATTTAATTATTTAGTCTACATTCTGTAACATTAAAAAGTTTAAATTCATAGAAGTATTATTTTTTTACTATTAATTTTAATTAAAAGCATAAAATTATTTTTTATTTTTAAACTTGTAGAATAGTCTTAATGTTAGGAGTTTAAGCAGACATGTTTTTAATTGTTTAATAAAAGTTTAAATAAAAAGGCTGCTAAAGAAATTATCAAAAAATTAGTGAAATTTCATAAAATTCAAGAATAATCATATATTTTATCAATGCTATTTTTTTAAAAAACAATTTACTAAGAAATATTTTCCGAATACTTACCTGACTTGTCTGGTGGTTTTAGCCCAGCGTCTGTTCTATCCCTCAGATACCATTTGCTGAGCCTGAAAAATAAAACAACAA